>JAULBM010041865.1:0-10771 GCA_032357055.1 Geukensia granosissima | reverse complement strand
GTCTCCCTGATTTTTACGGCATTATCTTGGTTTTTAAACATTGTCGACGCTGTCGATGCTGACATAACATCACTTTTAGGGCTCCAGGAGAGTACCTCTTACATGCCATAGTGTTGCAACTAAATATCAAAGGTTACATTATCAATATACAATACTGTGTTGTAACAAGCAGTTCTGTCATAACAACGTACTGTGTAATAAAATTTTTTTTTCAAAAAGCTTATGGTTTTTACTGTTTAGACGATTCCGACAGCTCAATAGTCCAACAGCTAATTGGTCCGACAGGTTATTAGTTTGACAGCTCAATATTCCGACAGACAGTTTAGTTTTTAACTGATTATTGATCGAACAATTAAGTCTATGGGATCTTGCAAAATTCGCCCGATGTCGCCGATGTAAAAAGTATTGAAAAACCGCGACACATTTATTGCACAGGTGCAGGACGCGTAATAAAAAATATACTAATAGACTACATACACCAACAAGATAATGAACTACAAAATGTCTTGACACGACAGGAAGCCGTTTTTTCGAATCCTGCGTTGAAATACAAAAAAGCACAATTACATGGTTTATTTTGCCAAAAAGCTAAATAATGTTTCTTCAAAATAAGCCCCTTTTAAGGTATTTCCACAAAAGACGAAAAACTGATATTCGTCTGACAGCAGTCAACACCATCCACACTTGCGAATAATTAACATCAAAACTCAAAGTGCGCATACGACGCTTTTATAAGAAATACCGACATGACCCACACTGAAAATGGAGGCGGGTGTTACAAATCCCACATTTCGAACGACTTCTATGAATTTTGATGGTATAAAGATCAACTCGAAATTTAAAGTCATATATCATGTAGTTGAATGTTGTTCTCAATACGAAAAATTATAAAATCTTGTTTTTTTAGATATGATGATTTGCAATTTGTCGTATTTAGGAATCGGAGGTGGGACTTTTTTATTTCTCATTGCTATTTTAGATATTGTGCTTACCTGGTATACATCATCTGTTGTCCGACCTTGACCTGAAGTGTGTCCGTACTTCAAAACGATATATTCCGCTCAACCAAATTCGGACCAAATTAACTCTAACATTGATATTTTCTTACGCTATATAACTGAATGCAATAGAAAGATCTAATTAATATATCGGTAAACTCCCTTAAAAATTTTCCGTGACTTGAAGAGATACTCGTAAGATATCGCACAATTGTCGCTAGAAATCAGCGACAAGAAAACCCAATCGCGCCACGGTCGATTTTGAAGTATAAAATAAATAAGCCTTACAGTCCAATCTATATACGACAATCCCATGAGTCACCTCTTAAAGTCTTTTGATGGATATTTGTGTATTTGTTATTAAAGATTAAAGATAGGTTTTTGCTTGCAATGTTAAGTCTTAGAGAATAGAACACCTATTAATGGCATCAACCAACAACTAACAAATAATTGTGAAGCTGAACAATAAAGAAGTTGGGGTAACGAGTTTCTAATGGAGGGTAGCGAAGAGGGAAAACAATTTGTACACTTATGAGAATTTGGTAACAATTATAATGCAAAGGTTTTAACACAGCATACATACTTCGCTGTTGTCTAGTATTGTAAATAAATAGAACGACGTCCGCTTACTATATGTATATACCCAAATCGAAACATCTTCATTGAACACGAACACGGGCGACTGTACGCGAAGATTTAAGATAAATTTCATAACTTATGGCTTAATATTCATTTATATGATGACTGATTTTGCTTTCAAAAGGTGCAGTTGCAATTTGCAGGAATAGAGCAATGGGACAATAAACTATGTACTGTACTTAACCAATAAAAACCCGGAAACAGGAAGATATGTCAACATAAACTTGACACATTGTTTTGACTCTAGACATTGCTCCTTTATTACATTAACTAGATGTTTATAGTGTGGTAGCGGTCGAATTCTATCTTTTTATATGTTACAGTAATTTTGCCTTAAACCCTCCAAAAGCTGCACCTTAGGACACTGACTAAACTGCAATTTTAATAGACTAGTGATTTCATTTAGTGGACAAATAAGAATATATAAACTCACACTGTCTATAGTTAAAAGGACAGCATGATGATATTTCATGTCTGTCGGACCAATGATCTGTCGGACTATTGATTTATCAGATCAGTGATAAATCGGACTATTGATCTATCGGACTTTTGATCTATTGGACCAGTGATCTATCGGAACAGTGACTTGTCGGACTAACGATTATCTGACCACTGAGATTGACACCGTATGCACAATGTACTATGGCTAATGATATATAAATATAAAATTAATATATATAATATTATACTTGACATCACTGCATCCAAACCAACATTGTTATTAGAAATTTTCGGCCTATAGACCAAGATAAGATAGGTGTGAATTTTCATACTGATAAAATTACTTAAAAATTATTAACATCAAATTTATAAGGGCCACGAATCGAGAAAAATATCTATACGCCAACGGATTTTCGCTATCTTTTACCTTTTCGGCGAACCTTTAGAGTTTTATACGTCCACTTTTGTGCATTATGGCTTTCAAAAACTATTAAACCGTCCAGAAAGGCATTTTTTCATTTTAAGTGACATGAAGGCATCCATAAAGTCTACAAATCTATTCCTCTTAGAAAATGTTTTGATAGGTTTTTCGACTGATTTTTTGCTTTCTATTACCGTCTGAAAGATTTAAAATGTATCTTTCAACACACGTTCTAGTACTCAATAACTAAAAAAGAGCATGCAACTCAAGCACGGGAAAGCTTTAAAACTTTTCAAATAATTTTTTCTATATCTTACTGTTTCCGAGATAAAATAAGGCAAAAAAGTCATTTTCCCATGTCATTTTTTCATAATCGATTTTTTTGTATTTCTTCATTGGATCTCTCCTGCAGATAACGTTCTTATAGGCATCTGGCTCTATATCGAACAACATCTAGGCAACTGTATTTTGGAAAGAGTTTGAGTTTTCTGTAGATCTAATAGGTGCCTTCATGTCACTTAAAATCCGTATATCCGTGTATTTAATGCCGGTTTGTTATTTAGTAATTGGGAACCTTGCAAAAAGAAAGCATCAAGTCAAAATATCGGCAAACAAATTTCAATGTCTCCGTACGAGTTTGAATGTCGTGAAAACGACTGAATAATAACGTAATTGCATCATATATAACCTACATGATACTTGTAGTGATTAACATTCATTTTTATAATGCTGTGTGCTATTTTTGCATATTTTATTATTACTTTCATACTGTCACGCAGCTTTTGTTGTCATAAAACATGTAAAAGTTGAAATATTAACGAGGTAAATGAAAATTGAAACATTGTATACCGAATACAGGTATATATGTGCTTTTTTAAATGCACTGCACATTGATGTGCACTAGATGCATTTCTACATGTTAAACTGTATGTTTTATCTCACAGGCATCATTATTATCAATATCATTTACCCCCACCCCTGGTGACTAAAAAGACAAAATGCCTACCTAAACTAAAACTACCTTTATTTTAATAATGCAATAAAGAATTATTGTAATTATGATTTTTCAGACTCTCTCTGTCTGCTGTACGTAATTCGAACACTTTCTGTTAACAAAGAGTTATTATTCTGGAAAAATATCTCTTTGTATTATTCTGCATAAAAATTTCTATGTTCGGCATTCGATTTTCACACGTTTAGAAAAGACACGTGATGGGACGAAGACACATGTACTTTGGACATTTTAGATTTAAAATTGTTTTTATTATGCATAGCCGGAAAATTATGTATTTCCCACTCTTCTTGTGGTGGACTTTCAACAACCTAGTCAACAATGTTTTATTTCAATTTATTTTTAATTAATTAAAAAGTAATAAAATATAACATAAAATTACATTGTCTTAACCTAAAATAAATCTATCTACATAAACATAAACAAACGTTGAACAGAGTTCAATAAAATCTCAATAAAAGTATTTTTTCCATTAATTTCAAGAAAGAGTATAAAAATAATGATTAAACATATGCATTAAATCATGGTTGTAATCTACAATACTCTGTATTATTTGTACATTATTTGTAAGCAAGTTACAATTTTCAATTTGCAGTTTTGCAGCAATTAATTATTATAATTATGTTAACGCCCAGAGCTCCAATCGTTAAATTTTACCACTCGTGAACCAAAATTGCTTTATTTATAAGAATCCTTTAAATTGTACTTTTTGTTTCTTTAATCTCTGTTTGAAACTGCAATCTTGTGTGTTTGTTGTCCATAAAAGAGTTTTATGTGGAAAATTTGTCAAGTTGTCTAGCAGTAAGGGAAAATCATGATGTTTTTCCCTAATATTGACAAAGATAAAGGGAGATAATTCTATTATTCAGAATGAGGTAGGTAGGTGTAGTTACTTGGATAATTTTTCATATTCCACAAAACGCTTGTAAGATTTATTTAGGACCTGATCTATGGCGCCGTCTTGTGCCCGATATTGATCTATCATGTTTTTTTATGATGCTTCTTTCGACACAGTCTTTTATTTTGTGGATATTGTTTAGAACAATAAACTCTGACAGCTGTGAGAGTCTTTCAAAATTCGTCTTGCTGTATTGGAAGTTGGTGCAGTGGAATGTTTTCTGATCATCGTATATATTAAAGTCGGCAAACTCCTCTTCGTATTTGCTTCGCTTGATTCCTAAAATACCCAAAAATTAGTTGCTGGCTAAAATACTATCTAATGATTATAAGGATTTTGTATAGGAAAAATGCACGTAAATATATCATTACACATTCAAACTACGATAATTCAGATATTTAAGGGACAGAGGAGAAGACAAACAAGACAATGACTAACAAAATGACCGAAAGACAAACAATAGTGAACAAAACACCAAACGAACCATATAAAAATGACGGCGAGCCTATTTGCTCCGGAAGCTCTATTAGTAACACCCGTCGTGTTACTCGGTAGTTGAAGTCGGAGTAAGACACAACCGCTGTAAGTCACAACGAAAAAAACACCATGATTTTGATTATACTGATTATAGAAAAAAGCTGTCAGTTTTAACCAATTACCTAATTGATTTCGGTAAGACCTTTCGAACTTACATTGATTCAACATATTATATGTAAAAGGAATTTGAAGATACCAAAGGGCTAGACATAAATGGTTACGTCGAAGACAGACAAGACCATGGCCAACCCATCTACGAAGTTTTGAAATAAAATATGAGGTTTATAAAGTGGTGTGAAACGTTTTTCTTTGAATATAAATTAAAATCACCAAAAACGATGCTTATATTGGCTCACGAAATTTTGAAATAAAATATGAGGTTTATAAAGTGATGTGAAACGTTTTTCTTTGAATATAAATTAAAATCACCAAAAACGATGCTTATTTTGGCTCTTACATACCAGGCTTCTTGTATTGTCTGAAATCTTTATTGACCAGAACAAAATGCATAATAGTTGGACACTCAGGATCCTCATCCTCAAATATATACAACTCCTGTACATCTTTCCCTTTATATTTTTCGACGTCAATTCTTGGTAACTTTATATTATGTTGTTCTGCCCATTTCTCTGCCCGAAGAAGAGTCTAAAAAATTCAAATCACTATGTAACACTCTATTAAATATCGTAAAAATTTATCAATAAAAGTTTTTAAAAAATTTGTAAAATTGTAATTAAGTAGTTTCTAATGACGTTCAAAATTCACTTTCAATGCCGTTAGTTACCGCATGTATACATTTAAAACCATATATATAACATGTTTAGTTTATTTTTGACAATGTTAATATCAAGCGGACATTTTGTTTTTTAATTTATTTGCCACACGCGAATATATCTGCATGGGTATGCTTTTTGCTTTCAATTCCGTCATCATAACGTAACCCCTTAAATTTTAGAAAGTTTTGATTTTAGCACACTTGATTATATCCAAATTTCTCTTAATAACTCTTTTAGCTTTATTTATATTGGCCAATATCAAGACGACGACGGCACCTACTTTCATGATGTCATATTAATCAATTCGTTTGTAAGGAATTTCGTTCCTTCAAATAATGTTATTGCTTGGAAAATACAGTGGATACCAACACTTTTGTTCCCTCCCAATTGTGACGTTAAACTGGATTTTCTGTTATAAAGAATCCCAAATGATAAATTGTTTATTTGCTTTTCTGTTATAATGAGGAATTATGTTGTTAAGAATGTCGTTAAAAAAAGGGGTCGACTGTAATACAGTAACATCGACATTTTATTTAATGTCCAAGTAAAAAATTATGTTTTTTATTTTATAACGTAGTTGGTCACATTTTAACATACCAAAATCACATGGTGCACAAATAAGTTCATGGTTTTCACAATGGGATCAGCATTGTTAATAAATAAATGTTTTTCTACTCTGTGTATCGTGTTCCGTGTCTTTCGTCCCGTTTGTCTGACCCTTCGTTTTATTTTGCTTCCTCTGCCCTTTCCGGAGTACCTGAACTCACCCTAGTTTTTGTATGGTTCGTGTTACTCACGCTTAAGTTTTCAGTGAAGTGTTGTGTGAAATATGTTTCGTTTCATATTGTTGGTCATGGTCTTTTCGATATTCTGTTTGTCGTGTTGATATCTTCGAATTCTTTTTATTTTGATTTTTGCTTACTTTAAAAGGATCGTTTGAATCTTTTTTCCTGTCCGTAAAGTCAAAAGACATGATCAGATCGATATCCCGTCCTGGTTGAAACAGTAGTGGGTACGGCGAATTAAATGCTAAGCCGGCATCAATCAAACACAGCTTCTTCATATCATTTTCCAAATAGTTCTTAAACAAAGCTGAAGAATAGAAATTTGATTTTGAGCAAAATGTCGTTTTATAATTTAGTTATACAAAACCAGTATGTCTTCTCATCAGGTTTCTGTATTTTGCGAGCCATTTTGGCAAAATAGAGATAATCAAATATATGATGTTTTATTGTCAAATGTATATTCATTTTGCTTTGCTCTGACCAGATTTTAAATCATCCCACTAAGCTCATTTTATAATATACTTTTCACTTTGAATTGACTGGTCTCTCCAGGTTCTGTTATTATATCGATTTGTTAACAATTAAGTAGAACTTATATAACCTATAATATAAACGATGTATGTCTTTTAAATATTATAACGGATTTTTTGTTCTTGTATAGTATGGAAGTCGTAAAAAGTTTCCCTTTGCTTGAGTTCTGTGATTTTATTCGTTGTGGAGCGTGTGTTGAAGATACAATTAACATCTTTTCAACATTGTAATTTGAAAAATTCCCTGAATTTTATCTTTTTACTTGGCTTATCGTTGTTCATTTTGCCATGAACTGTATATTTCATTTGACCCATAATTGTAACTAGAAATTCATTAAGATTGACTGATCTTCTTATTTTTTGTCCATACCGTGTCTGGGTCTGAAGTTATATAAAAAAAACTCTTTACACGCAGTAAAATTTGGCTTTTGATTATTTGTGTCTGGAATATATTTCATATTCAAAGCCGAGAATAATTAATTTTAATCGGATTGAGGTAAAATATTGTGAATAATGTTGCAATTGGCATTTTACAGAAACTGGAATTGTGCATATAAACTATCTATTGCAAATTAATACAAATGAATACAAAAAAGTTCTGCTGTAATCATTAAAAACTTACGATTTTTTACTTCTGGTAAAGATATGCATGGAGAATCATCGAATGACAATTGTCTCAAAGGGTTGTTAATAAACGCTGCCCTGTTACTTCTGTCTTTTAAACATCTATTTAATAAGTTTATCATATACTATATGATCATAATATTTGCTTTCATTCACTGAGATGTTAAATAAAACACTTAAAGCATTGCAGAATATTTTGAGTTAAGGTTGAAGGTAGGTTTTTATTTCAATTAAACAGCTGATACACAGAAAAGGGGACTAAACTCAACGAGGCACACCTTTCTGTTTCTGTTTCGAAGCTGTTTAATGAAATAAAAACCGTACTGATTCCTTTAACCAACTTACAAACCGACAAATAAACGAAAATGTTCGTATATTTTGTTGATATTAGGTACCTTACTTCACTACATCTGGACGGGTTCAAATCACACAATTCATAACAATACCACTTGTTTAAATAATTCAAAGAAACAAAGAAATGAATACCCACAGGTAAAATAAATTTCAATAATGAAAGTGCTTTTATATAGGACGATAGAAATAAAATCTCGTGAAAACTTATGTACATGTATAAAGTATGTGATATTGGATTATATAATCTGACGAATTCTTGTAAGTGTGATTTATTTTTTTCGAATCATAAATGATTTCGTTTTAGACATGACATGGTAAAACTTAATTTTCTACGTTCATGAAAATTAAAACTGCAAATGATTTTTTTATTTCTTTCTTCATTCTACGGCTTAATCGGTACTTTAAATTTAAATTTTACTATGCTTCCATTTTCATCTGTTGACTACATATATTGACATTAATTATTCTTTGATGGCTTCCGTTGAAACTGCAGGGACAGAATCATGTTTGCGTTGTAAGTTTAAAGGAAGAATTATTTACCTGCAAAAGGTAAAAATTTACCGGTTAATATGAACTATTAACCTGAGAGGAGTATTTTTTCGGAACAGGTTTTAATTCAACAAAAGATTCTACTGAAGAATAAAATCGACCACTTGGAATTGTAAAAATAAAATACCTTGCATAACAAAAGAAATTTCATGTATCGGTTTGTAAATGAAATTATTTACGTAAATCCAGCACGCATTCCTAAACTGAATAAAGCGCAAAATACTAATTGTAATTTTTTTGCTTCAAAAAGATTTGTATTTATGCCTCAATAAATCCTGTAAGCATATAAAACTTATAATTCTAGCCTTTTAGTAAAAGATTGAAAAATAATTTCAAAACAAGGAAACACTGAGGCAGAAGAAAATATTTTGCAAGATTATAAATATTGTTTCATGACGTAATTAGAACAGTTTGTCGATGTGTTACATTTATTTGTTTATGGTACTTGGTAACAGTTCTGCACTGGAAATATATCGTAATAGTTCATATGCATACATGCAGTGTTTTATGAAGAAATTGGATAATTCAATATTAAATAATAATGATATTATCTTTTTTCAGATGATTGATCTAGTTGAAATCCGGTGGTAGATATTAAGTCCTATTTCTACAATTTATTGCTAACTTACAGCGATTTTAGTCTTTCAGGAATATAATCAGTTTTTCCATCAACTTCATCTCTATCGATGTCCGTATTCAAGATAGTTATTCTTCTCTCCCTGGAGTTTTCATTGTCGCTAATCACGCCCTCTTCGGAAAACGAAATATTGCTTTTTCTATTGCCTTTTATCATGTTGTTCAGAGGACTGTGTGTGGAATCAGATTCCAATTTCTGAAATTTGTGACCATCTTTTTCTCGTATTTGGCAAGCAAGTGAAAACAAATCCTCTAATTCCTTTGTACTAGGCGGTTCACTTTTAATAGGATGTAACAGCTCATCTTCTTCGTCGTCATCATCACTTGACTGTAGGCGATCGTCAAATGGATTTCCGTCTATTTCATCAAATTCAGCTACTTTCCCAAGGACGTCATCTACTTCACAAGTGGTTCTGCTCTGACTTGTAGGTGCATCTTGTCTTTTCAATTTGTTCTTTTTACTTTTGTCCTTAAAGTCACCTGTATGTAAAATGACATCGCGTCAAATGACCGCACGTACATTTTTTAAAGATATGTGTACTAAATCAGTAGCTGTGGATTTTCCGTAACCTTTAAATATAACATTATCTAGTCTCAAGTTCAAAATGGACTGAAAAAACTTGGATAAGTAATTGCTTCTTACGACTATAATGTGTTATGAAATACAAGTACTTTGCAATTAGGGATGTTCGCTGCTGGTATTAAAAACAACCAGCTTTTCAAATGCCCGTGATTTCGTTTAATATCTTTCACATTTGAACAAAAAGGAGAAGACTTTTTGGATTAGTGTGCTCGTTTTGGGATAAAAGCTTTTGAAAATTTAGCAGAAAAGGGATGGCATTTTTAAGCGTGTTTAATGAAATGAACCAAAATGGCTAAACATGAAGAGAGGACAACCTTAGATTAAAAGAAAAACAAAAGAACAATTCATTAAATTGTGATCCAATTCTAGTGTTCTGTTTCTTATTTATTTGTTCAGTTGATTGATTGATTGATTAATTGGTGTTAAACGACACGTCGGCAGTTTTTCAGCCATATCGCGGCGTTAACATACACAATAATTACTAAAATTAAATCATAAGTAAGATATCCAGTACTAAAATTGTAGATTTGGTTTGTTTACAAATAAAAATAGTCTTAAAAGTCAAGATTAAACTGTAAAAAGCAATTGCACAGCTTGGAGAAACAGAAGATTTGTTAAATTAAAATATCACAGACGAAAGTTCATATTAGAAAAAAAATAAACATAATATACAACACAAAATTACAAAGCAAACTACAAATAAAAAGCAAAATTAGTCGTGGCCTATTTTCATGAATATAAACCAACAAATTTTAAATACTTTTAAAGTATGTCGCCAGCGACGTTTGTAAATAGATCTGTAATGTCATTAACTGTGTAGTACCGATGAATAATATAGAAAAAGGGGGATATGGTGTAAATATTCATGACACAAAAATCTCATATATACAAGTCAATTCCAAGCAAATGAACAGCGCTTTGATTGCTGTTCTTCATCTCAAAGTAACAGTGAGGCCTTCAACACGGAGTAAAAACTCGCACCTCACTG
>JAULBM010041854.1:0-10772 GCA_032357055.1 Geukensia granosissima | reverse complement strand
GATTGATACTTTGCATGATCATAACCTTCATTAGAAATTGTGTTGCATACCAAAATCATTTTTGTCCTTAAACAGTCAAGGTCACCAACTGAGGGTTTTTCATTTTGATCCTCCAAAATGTTATTCATAATTTACTTTATTTACGCTACGGCGGGTTCCTTAGATAATTTTTCCATCTCAGTGTTATCCAGTTGCCACTTAACTTACTTTAAAAACAATAAAAAATAAATACAATACACCAGATATCACTTTTAAATGCATTTATACACTAAAAATAGTACCATGGGCAAATGAAATACTGAAAGCTTTCTCAGCATTTTGAAAAAAAATCTGTATTTCGTAAATCGCCCATTTTTCGAAAATTAAGAAGAAATCTGGACTATAATATCTGTTACCGCACCTTTTTTATTTTGTTTAATCATTTTACAGCAATTGACACTATTTTAAGACATATCTTATTTCTTTTATAAACATTACTGCTATTTGAATAGATATGATTAAATTTTCTGGGGTAGGGGTACAATTTTCATAAAATTTGGAGTGGAACAACATTGTAGCATAGGTTTCTTGACCTTATAAGATACCTTATATAAAGTACTATTCAAATAAATCAATTTCATTGTCTACAAACAAGTAATAAGTTCACTGCATTACAAAAAATAAAGAAAAACTGAAAAAATCTGAAATTTTCAAAATCCTAGTTTTTCAAGAAAATAACTTCTATAATTAATTAAATTATATACAAGTAATGTATCAAAACTTCATACAGACTTCGCTATAATAGCTGAAAGGCAAAATATTCGAGTTATCTGGAAACTTAAGTATGGGTAGGGCTTGAATTTTTGCTATACTTTTATGATAGTCGATAAAATGTAAAAAGAAGACATAAGTTCATACATTTATCGTTCCAACAGTACCTTATTTGTTTGGTTTTATGTATGTTTACATGTCATAAAATGTTCGTATACCTGTGAAACGAAAATAGACAAAAAAACACGGTGGGTTACAAAATAAAGCATCCCAATATTATGCTTGTTAACATTCAAATTTGAAAAAGGGTACAAATGCGAATTCAAAATAAGTTGGTGATGATGAGTCCTGGGGGTGCACGGTAGACCTACCTAGCCAACCGCCTATATGTTTTCTTTGGTTAAAAGATTCTTCGGAAGAGCTAGACACATTTAATTTATATTTTTCTTTGGTTAGAAGGTTTTCCCAAAGAGCTGGGTCAATTTTAATTATGATTTTTTTGGTTAGATTATTTTCAAAAAACTGACATTTTTTTTAAATCTTGTTTTGTACAAGTATTGTCCAGTATTTTACAAACAATTTTTAAGCAAAAAAAGTTATGATTTTGAGTGGCATGCAAAAATTATATAACCAAGTCAAGTTTTTTGGATATCCGATACTTTGATCCATCGTGTTCGGTCACTTGCCGTAAGTTGAAATTTGCGACGTAGTCGTATTACAACATAAATACGTTAATTCCTGGCTTTTCGAGCAGCTTCGACTTATTTATCGGCTTTTGTGGCAATAAAGCATTGGTCGCAACCAGCAATCTTCAGTAATAACTGATCGATTCATAACATTCAAGCCCAGATCCAAATGTGAATGAAATTCGAAGATACAAAAGGGACAGACAGAAATCGTGAAATCAAAAGACAGACAAGACCATGGCTAACAAAATGAAACGAAATGCAAACATCGAATACACAACACTACATTATAAACTAAAGCTGGAGTAACATGAACCGTAAAAAAGCCGGGGTGAGTTCAGGTGCTCCGGAACGGTTAGCAACTCACCTTCATACATCACTCGAGTATCTCAGAGAGGATCATATAAGTATTAGCTTGAATAGATGAAGTAATCTACTGTAATGTGAAATGAATTATTATGACATATATTGATTACAGTTTATATTTATAACTTTCTACCAATTCTCCCCCGTACTTCTATATACTCATCTGAAAGCCAAATTCCATAGTTTAAATGTAGACAAAATGTGCAAACTAGAATAATACATGTATTTTCAAGTTGTAAAGTGCAACCCGGTTCGTTAGAAAGACTTTTATAAACACGTTTAGTGGTGTGTTGGCCAATAATAAGAACCTCTACCTTTAAGAAGGGTGGATATGGCGAGAAGAACAGTTGTGTCGCATAAGACAAAAATGACAACGATTTTAAAAGTCTAAATTTTGTCCGCCCCAAAGGCGAAAATCACCATAACTGTATTTTAGCCAAAACAGCATTCCCTTATTATAACTGGACAGAATACCAAGTTATAGTTGTACTTTTTATTATACAAGGAAAGATCGATGCCCAAATCGTTTGAAGCCTATAACTCAAAATTAATGTCCATGCTTAAGTCGTTAAGGTGAGCTACCAACGGAAGCCCCTTACATTCAAAAACATAAAATAGAAGATTTGGGAGTGTTTGATTAGCTTTGATTCCCATGCAAGCTTTTGACTAGAGCAAAGGATAAAAAGCAAAAAAGCGTACTTAATCCAATTTTGTAAATTTTATCTTAAGATAAATCTAAACCATTAATGTTTGTAACGGATAAAAGATTTTTAAAAATCAAATATTTGAGGTTAAGCTACTTACTGTTCTTGTGATTTCACCTTCCAAAGCATATCATGCTCGACTTTTTCATTTATATTTTTGCTTTTCAACAAGCTTGGAATATACAGTCTATAGAGCAATAACTAAATAAAACGTAATTATTTGTAAACACGGTATATATATGTCAATAATTATAATCAGTTATCAATATCACCAATATAATCTTATCAAATTGCATGACAATGTGATGTGTATAATCTATAAAAAAATAGGTGGTCGTTAAAAACGTTA
Source organism: Geukensia granosissima (assembly GCA_032357055.1). Classification (NCBI taxonomy): domain Eukaryota; kingdom Metazoa; phylum Mollusca; class Bivalvia; order Mytilida; family Mytilidae; genus Geukensia; species Geukensia granosissima. Next base: position 7,917 of record JAULBM010041854.1, on the reverse strand, counting down.
TATATATATACAGGCTTGAGACACGCGAAAGAAATTTTAACCCATCTAAACATAGATTATCAAGGAAAACCCTAGATTATCATTCTGCTAACTTTTGGTTACCCGAACCTATCCTATATTTCCCCCTGGTAATGTGAGTTAAATCCCGGTTTACTGCAAGCTAACTATGGGGCGATACTACTGTAACACGTTTTAATTGTTATAGTAGTCTCAGCTACGTGTTTCCTGATTTTTACCAACGCTTTGTTCACAATTATGAATAAGATGATAGTAAATACTATTTACAAACACAAAGGCACGTTATGAATCACCAATTCATTGAAAGCTAAGGTTATTATGAATTAATCCATTTCTAACTTTGTCATTCTCTATAAGCTAGCTTATTTACCTTTACTAGCGTCGATTAGGCAAGTATGCGTGGCTTTTTAAAAATGTGCACATGCTTGACAATTGACGTGATTGTTAACATTTACAAAAGACACTAGGTGGTACAAAATGTATGTAAAAACTTGACAAAATGATCTTACTGTTTATAACGGATGAAATAAAATAAATGAAGAAAACAACAATTTTATAAATAAATTATTTAAAAACCAGTTTATAGAACTGAAATAAATATAAGACACACATAATGAAAATTTCACTGTAAACACATATTCCACAAGAAGCTCCGTTTTGCAGGTTATGTCACGTCGACTAGGGCTCGAGCTAGACCCTGAGCCATCGGTGCATATCCCCCATAGGATTAACGGATAATTCGAAATCGTGTCACACTAATTAATACACCCAGAGAAATCTAATGATTGATGTAATTTTGCAATGTTACTTCCCTTGACAAGAACGTCTTTTTGGTCCTTCGTACGGTGTATATATTTCTCAAAATTTTCCGATTGTAAACTTTCCGTTTATGTCTACCAACATTCCAGCCGCACCTGTATACGGAGTGTATATTTCTCAGTTAATACGCTTCTCCAAGGCTTCTGCCTCTTATCAGGATTTTATTGATTGAGAGTTGCAGCTTGCAAAAAAACTACTGAGACGAGGGTTTCTCAGGGAAAGATTACAGTCATTACTCCGGAATTTTTTGGTCGCCATCATGATTTGACTGACCAGTACGAAATATCCATTTCACAAATGAAAATGGATATCTTTCCACTGTTGTGAATACAAATCCGATCCTTTACTGGTTGTGACTAACATAGAATGTGACTATACACCGGCTTTGTCTACTGATTAACACGACGGGTGTCACTAGTTGAACAGGAGTTGCTTACTCTTCCGAAGCACATGAACTCATCCTGGTTTTTGTAGGGCTCGTGTTACTCCAAGTTTAGTTTTCAGCAAAGTGTTGTGTGTTCTATGTTTGTCTTTCAATTAATTTTGTTGGCCATGGTCTTGTCTGTCTTAACATTTAACAATTTCTGTTTGCCACTTCGGTTTCTTCGAATTCCTTTTTTTACCTGTTTTGCAACGATTTTTTAGATTTGCAATAACGTCATCTTTGTACTTCCATCAAATTGTAAAGTCAAGGATTCCGTTTCCACAGATAAGTGAAATCATTTGCTATTTTTTCATTAATATAAAGATATAATTCAATAGTGTATACCTGTAGACTATTAATTAATAAAGACCGGGATATCACATTCAACTTTTCATGGAAATATTGTAAAATAAGCTAACAAAATCCAAAAACAACCCATTTGAACTTATTAGTTGCTTAAAATATTTACCCAGAAGAGTTACTTTTAGATCTTCGAATAATGTGTTCTTAGACATTATATAGTTTTTATAATGCCAAAATGCAAACCAAAATAAACCAAAAGTAAATGCTAATCGATATATGAACAGAATCCAACGGGTTAGTTTATGCATTCTGCTTATTTATAGTGACAAAAATAAAAAATATAGTATAGAATGTATTGTTGGTCTTCCCTTTTAGTTTTTTTATCAGTTTTTTACCAGTTGTTAAAGAAAATCAAAGATAAACCTTGTATCCTCATGTACAAATTCTGCTTTGGGTAAGTAGACAGTTCCGGATACTGATGTGTGACGTCATTTAGAACAGGAAGTATGGTTAAAAATGTTGGTCAATCACGTGTTGGTGATTTTCACTTTGTTACCATACCAGCATCCCGATATTAAATCATATGCGTACCGTCTCCGATTTGCGATCTCGGCGAAAAAAAACGGGGGTAAAATTATATTTTATCACAGATATTAATGATACATAAAACAGGTTCCTACGATTTTCGGAGTAAAGACTTTGAGATTGCTAAAGACACGAGAGGGCAATTGCTTGATATCGGTTAGTGGAATAATTCACTGTTTAGGCAATTGACTGAAGGAATATTCATCTCTTGGGTTCCCCAGTGCCGGCCTAGTTTCAAAGGTAGGTATATTAATTTAAACAATGGTAACTCAGCTGGATTAGTTTATAGCAATAGTAGTTTTATTTTCAACAAGTTCAACATACAATTTCCACGTATGATTTTCCACTTTATCGTAAATTTACAATCCTCTGTCTTAAATAGAGCGAAATACGAGGAACCTTAACTGCTGGCATCTGTTCTAGCTAGAAACGTTTCCGCTAAAAAAAAACTGCTCTAGCTAGAACAGTTTCTGACAGAGGGGAGTTTAGACCCTGGAGAGATTCTGACAGAGGCTTTTTTAGAATCCCGACAGATTTGAACAGTTCTATGACAGCTAACTCTGACAGACTGGAAGAGAGGTTAGAAGTGGTCGCAACTGTAAGAGATGATGAACATTTGGATAATATTCATTCGTAGGAAGAGACCCGCATTACCGTTATCATCTAAAGCTAAATTTTATTTTAAGAGGCAAATTTGATACGTAATTGAATTCATCAGGAATTTCACTGTAGACAGTGCTCAATTGATCAATGTCTATTCATTTCAGTAATTTTGAAAACACCCATAAGAAATTCTAATTGGTCAGGTGTAATACTGAATTTATGTAGACTATGATTTGCCTTTTTGAAGATATCATCTGTATACTTACGGTAAAATCCGGTGGTAAGAGCTTCCTTTCATCTTCAATTATTTCGTAAGTGTGATAGTTTTCTTTTTCATTCATGGCGACTGTACAGACTGAGACCTTGGATCAGTCGCAGCAACAAGTAACCTTTTAGCAGTTGTAAGCTCCACAGGTTTCCTTTCTGTTTGAATCGTTATGCAGACACAAGCTATTATATTGGAAGATATGTATTTGAAACCACTTTCCGTGGATTCCATCCCTTGTTTATCTATCATATTTCTGAATTAAATAACTCTCAGGAATAAAGTAACCGGGAATAATTCCTTCTTGTAGTCGATGTATGATGAAATCATTTATATTTCTAATGTCATTTACATGATTCAGTGCCTAAAATTTCGGATCTGTACGGCAACCAAAAACAATACTGCTTTTTTAAAAGCATTGATTCAAGTTTAAAAATGCCTTTACAGGATAAGGTCTATTTTCGCGCCAAATGGAAGAAATGCTGCTAGGTTCTGTGCGTTACAGGAAAGGAAAAGTAAAAATGGTGATCGGATCTGGATTTCGAAAAAGAAGTTTTGCAACAAGTTTGCTGGACCAACTTATCCGCTACATTTCTAGCTTGTACCAAGGCACTTAATTAACTTCCATGAGGGATATAGGGAATATTGCGGGTTTTTTTGGCTTTTTCATCTCTAAGAAGTCCTATGTTATTGAAAAAATTGACGAAATTCATTTGGAAAAAAAATACAGCATTTAACGTACCGAAAAGGTTGTTCCTAGGGGCTTTTTTCCGAGATCCATAAAGAGCTTCACTGTTCTCTGATTCGACAAATAATTTCTCTTACAAATGGTATATGATCCTAAGGTTGTGCATGTAACAGATAATTCGATATTGCATATTCTGGTTCCAAAATCGGAGACGTGATCAACAAAACTGCATCTGGTGCACTAACAGGTTTATTTTCTTTTTGGACATTGTCGAAAAAAATGGAAAGGATGCAATTGTTGTACAATTCATGTCACTTCGAGTAGTTTGATATAATAGTACTTCGTTATAGGTTATTCGAAACAATGGCAAACGATTGAAAAAAGTGGAATTCGGAAACGAAGAAAATTTGAATTCAAGAAATATTCTGTATATTCAACCAGTTAATTTTGTCTACACATTGTAAAATGATGGATTATTGAAAATTCGATTTGTCATTCAGATTATATTCTGATCAAAGTAAACGTGGCATGTTTGTATCTTCAACATCAAATATTTGGCAACACAGAAGTCCATCACTTTCGCTTTTCGATTTTTATACAGGGCTTCTAAAACACTCAAATATTTCGTGACTGCCACTGATTAAATTATGCTGACAGTTCAAAATAACAGGACATTGTATGTGGTGCGACAATGTTGTTTTAGTTGTTTTGTCATCTTCTACAATACTGACAATACTCGGAATCTGTTATAATACAAAGAATATTACCATCATCAACACATTCTTTCAAATCCTTTGGGGACCGCTGGAGGTATGACAGTTAAAAACAGTTTTATGAATGACTTGTTTCAATACCTACATTTTCATACTTCCACAATATCTATGGAGGCATACCATATTTATAAAGAGATGCTGCAACATCAAGAATCCATTGCGATGTATCAAAATTTAAGAACCGACTTTGCGAGGAATGTCATGATGCAGATGTGTCCTCGACCGCTAACTTAGCATGGCATTTTTATTGGTCTGTGATGTAAATCTGCATAATATTGGTATTGTGCAGTTTTTTTAAAAAAACTAAGATAACTTTTTCTCTCCGTTCTCCAAAGAAACAATTTGGAATAAACAGAAATTGACAATAAATAGGCATTACAGCTATAGAGATAATGTAAACTCTCAGGGTTGAATTTATGACGCATGTATTTAGTATTAATGTTACGTACCTGGAAACAAAAGCTCAAGTTGTCATATTTTTAACCCAAAGTTACATCATACGTAAATGAGTACGGTATTAATTCAAAGCTACTTAACCCTGATTTTACCAGTTGTAAGGCCATGACATATTGATTTTTGTAGAAACTGAAACTAATGAATTTGACAATGCCAGTTTACAATACTTCGAGCACAGCTATTAGTTGTTAATCAACAATATGGCCTAACAGTGCATCAAATTGATATTGGTTTTTGTAATACATTTATGACTATCAGTGTGTGTTTGTCACTGCTGGTGGATTTTAGTCTCCGAGGACATTCGCAACCCATTAACCAGAATTTTTATCCTTGCATAACTCATTACATAATACCTTAAATTTTCCTTTCAAAATTGATAAAATTACTATAATACTATAAATTTCTAAGGCTCTACCTTCTGACACAGAGGTAACTCCTTAATTAAGTTTGGACTCCTCTTTGTTTAGATTGTTATGGTTCTGATGCTTGTTCTTATTAATTTTCATTGTATTTTAACTGGATTTCCAACATTTTGACTTCCAGCACTGCCGACGAATTGTCAATCAACGAATGGCTATACAGTGCATCAAATTGATATTGGTATTTTGTAAAACACAGACAACAATTCAAAAGGAAATTTGAAAGGTGTGTAATCGTGATTGTTAAAAACCCTCAGATTCAAACTTTGTTCAATGAATACAAATTAATAAAAAATCAAGAAATATTGAAAAAGATGTTTTATTTGGTTGTGTTTATATTCCACCAGAATTATCACGATATTCTTAAAGTGAATCTTATTAAGAAATTGATTGATTGATTGATTGATTGAATCTTGTTTAACGTCCAGTGGCAAGTATTTCATGCATATTCAGGACAAGAACATATTAATGAATGATGATGATGAACCCTGTTTTGTACTAGACCGACACGCTGAGCCGGAGTTTTAACGTGCTAGCTCACGAAAGCAACAGTGCGCATGAAGACATGCCTCTTTACCAAGACACATTATTCTGACATGGGCCAACCAGTCTTTGCTCTTACTCCTTAATGCTGAGTGCTTAGCGGAGAAGCAGCAAATACCAGTTTTAAAGTCTTTGGTTTGACCCCGTCGGGGATCGAATCCTCGACGTTTCGCACTCGAGGCGAGCACGCTAACCATTACACCACCGAGGCGGTCTATATATTAAGAAATTGAAAATGAAATAATAAATTTTTCAAAACAAACAGATATTTGGGTATTTTTATGCAAGAACAGCTACATCAAGAGTTTTTTTTTTTAGTACCGGATGATATTTGTTAGATTATCATCTTGTTGATATAGAATGTTTGGATGGTAATTTTTTTCAGTTATCGTTTATAAGAAAATAAAATATTGCATTAGATTGGTTAATCAACGAACGAGGTGAAGTTAATAATAATTATAATTCTGTTTAGAGCTGAGCAAAAGATAGAGTTTTATTAATTTACCTTACCTTTTTTGATAATACAAAAGACATTGGCAATATTTTTTATACGCTTAATACCCCTCCCCTAATTCCCTAATTAACATAAAAACATCAATATCCCCATTATACAAATCACAAATGCAAAAAGTAACATACATATATTTCAAGTGTATCCATGAATTTAATGAAATAACAATGAGTCAATGCTGCACGACTTTCCTAGTTATACTACTGGGAGGAAGAATGGGAGCAAGAGAGCAAAAAAAGTACAGCGTGCGGACATGAGCATGCTTAACTAGAACAAGGGGTTGCTGCATGTCAACATCTATTTGTTCCTCATAAAAAAGTTCCAATGGATCTTTTCTTATAGAATATTTCATTATAATCTTTTTCCTGTATGAACATATATTATATCCCGTTTATTCCATCAGGAACAAATATTACAATAAATGTTCAAGAGGAACTAATATTATATAATATTTTTCTTTTGGGACTTTTGTTATAAAGGAACTTTTGTAACATGACACTACAAACGAGGCTGCGCGTCATCTAAAAGGCGGTTAATCTAACATTCGCCTAAACCCAATTTACATATAACTTCAATTTTACCTTATTTGGTATGAATTACACACAAAAAAACAATGGCAATATTTATTGGAAACCCAAAGCAGAAACCCTTCTTATCAACATAATTACTGTCCCCATTATGCAAATCACAAATATAAAAAGTCCCAAATCATAGTACAAGGGGTTAGTGTGGGAATATATTTACGTGGAAGTGGAGAACTAAAAAAACTAATGGTTTTGAGTCGCTTTTTCACTCCAAATCAACATAACGGTAGAAGCAATCACTTGACCAAACACCATACAGCGTAGTGTCTTTTTCAGAAAGTCTCGTATAGATTCACTAGGTGACAGCACCACGGCGAAAATAATGATTCCAATAACTAGATTTATCGATAAGAGAGAGAGCGAAAGTGAACTGAATGGCCAGACAAAAGGGTAAAGTCTACAGACACGAGAATACGAACAAGATGGAACATGACATAAAAATAAGAACAAACATAAAACGATGAACAATGCGGACTTAACCAAAAATACGGGGCTGAACTCAGGTGGTCCGGAAGGGTAAACAGATCCTGCCTCTTTAAAGAGATCCGTCGCATTGTCCATATTCCAATCCGGTATCAGTCATTTCAGGGCAAAGGGGAAGGCTCCATGTGATCAAAACCTCCAGGTGGAGAAAGCAAACGGCAACCTGTTTTTGGTTAACCTCACAGGAAAAGGCCCGTCTTCATCTCCGAAGCGGATATTCCATACCGACCGACAAGATTGTGGTGTCTGGAGTGATGACTCAACAGAGGAGCATAATATCACTTACTGGGTAGTTTTTGTTTCAACGACCAAACTGTGTCTAGAAAATCGCTGTATTGAACACATGCATGCTCTTGAAAAAGGTATATTGATTGATTGATTGTTGTTTAACGTCCAGTGGCAAATATTTCATGCATATTCAGGACGAAAACAAGATAAACAAT
>JAULBM010041843.1:0-10772 GCA_032357055.1 Geukensia granosissima | reverse complement strand
CGGGAGTTGAGGGGGAGGGAAGCGGGAGACGAGGGGTAGGGAAGCGGGAATTGGAGACCCCCCTGTCCATCCCCTCAGAATACACTCTTTGATCGGAGAGCGAGGCCTCGTACAAAATATTTAAGAGGGAGTGCCTCTTAAATATTTGGACCCCTTCCCTCGGTTTGCCCCTTTGTAATAAGTAATGCGTTTCTTATGACATTTGTCATATGCATTGAAGTTAAGAGTCTGGTGAACCTTTTTAAGTTGAATATATATTATCGAATAAAAACTTTTTATCATCTAAAGATATGACTTGTTATTCTTCCACAGTAATCCCTGAACAATATGATTTTAAAATTGTTTCCTGTGTTTTGGTTTTCATTCATCACGAGTTGTCGCATGGGAGAGGGATTATTCTCTTATTAGAATTTCATTTTATTGAGAAAGTAATGTGTTTAAACACAATTATAAAAACGTAAACTAAAAAGCGGAATAATTTTCAATAAGAGAACCAACCAGAAAAGTTCAAATTACAAACAGCCAAAATGTATGAGATTTAAAGATCGACAAAGTTAAGGCAAGCTGTAAAAGTCACCAAAATAGAACGTTATTCCATCACAATATGTAAAAATAATCGGTCAATTTAACTTAGACTAAAAACAAGTAACATGAAAATTAACAATGTGACATTCGCCAGACTACAGTTTCCATGCATACATGTATGTAGCTTTTTAAACATGTTTGTGAGCCTTAAACCCTCATAAAACATATGACATTGGTGTGACAAACGAAATTCCTGTTTGGTCAAAAGTTGGTGTTTTTTTAAAACTTCTTTGTAATTTTGAAACGCAGCCCCCATTTAAACCAGTCGATCTTCGTTTTATAAGGATAGTATTTGTTTCATGAGGTTTTCAGTTTCAATTGGCACCACCCTTTGTTTTCGTGCGTTCAACTATTTAACTGGTTTAAAAGATGTTTGCAGCTAATGTTTATCTTTGTTGCAAACATACTCATCTGGTTATTTAATAGAAAAATTTGAAATTTAGGCTAGAAAGACACGATCCACACCTTTCATACGTTTATAACAAATATTTTAATAAATTTCATAGCAGTAATATTTTTTACCAGTAACCCACAGTTCTCTTTTCATAATTCCATTAAACGCACTTAAACATGTAATTTGAGATGTTTTTTTTTATCTTTGTTATTTCTTCTTAAAATTTAATACACAGAGGATACCTAGCTAAAACCTGTGAAAAACCAGAAAACCATATTCCCTACAAAATTTGCAAATGCATACATCTCGTAAATGAACACATTGACTCTTATTTTCTCTGGTTATTTTGTTCCCGTATAAATGGTTATAGACAATATCACAGCCTTTTGAAAACCTTTTATTTTAAACAAAGCAGCGATCATCCTTAAGTTTACTTGCTTTTCCTTTCTGTATAATATAATTCTTCCATTTTCTATCGACTTCCTCATGAAACCTCCCCCTTTACCCTATATAGACTAATACCGGATTTGAATATGTGGCGGGTGTCTATATAGTGGCACTAACTGCTTACCCTTCCGCATCACCTGAGTTCACCCCCGGTTTGTTGGTGGGTACCATTGTTTACAGTTGTATGTTTGTTTTTAGTTTTATATATACATTATATGTTATGTTCCGTCTTCCTTTTGTTCTTGATATTGCCTTGTCAATAGACTCTCTCCTGTTTTTTTTTTCGCTTCCTCCTTTTAAAAACTCAGGCGAACATCGTAATATACGAAGTTAAATCAATTATGGTTGGTGTGACGTCACGTTAATTAAGACCCGAGGGTTTTCCGGATATAGAAATAAGCGGTTCGATTTCTCGACCTATTATAATAACACCTTAAAAATTGGCGTTTGTTGGTTCGGGCGGGATGTATAAATTCTCGACCACCCCTTTGCAAAGGTTGTGCCAGGGGAAAGAATAATTTGATGTCCTTGAAGCACCAGTCATCTATATCGGGCGTCACTGGTTGTGGGGGATTATAAATTCACTATCCTTCTTATGGGAGACGTTTAGAAAATGCCGCGCTTTAAGCACGTAAAAGACTGTTTGAAAGAGCACATTGCAATGCTAAATATACAGAACCTATCCAACCCTTTTTTCAGTTGCAGTCTAAAAGTTCCTCCCTGATTGGTCCTTTGCTTACAGCCTTCGCATTAATTTATTGTTTAACTTGGTCCCGTACTGCATACGACTGGGATATTGACGCTGGTCGTTAAGCAACAATCAACCATTCAACCAATTGATAATTCTGATATGGTCTGAGCATTGGGAGGAATAAAACGAGTGCGTGCGTGTCTGGAACTCTTCATCGGTCGTTATGAAAGTATCAACAATTTTTTATATATCGTTAGTTAATTTTGTTATGGTATGTTAATTACCTGACAACAAAATGTTTCATCTAGAAGTTAAAATATTAGATAGAAATAAAGGATATGTTGTAAATATTCATGGCACAAAAATCTCATATATAAAAGTAAATTACTAGCAAAGGAACAGGCCTTTGATTGGTGTTCTTCAACTCAAAGTCACAGTTAGGCGTTAATACGGAGCAAAAATTCGCACCTCACTGCAAGTTCAAGACAGCCCCAATCACCCCAATTTTTCAAGATATTTTTGCAGACGTTTCACGTTTTATTATCCTATTTGTGAATGGGTCGACATATATAATTTTACTTCAAATTAGCCTTTATATCTGTAATATTGTTCCTGTATATTTACTTACAACTTCAGTATCGGAGAAGTGAATAAGTCTGTGTCTCCGATATAAGTAGTGATATATCACTATAGGGTGTACTAAGTAGGCACAGTAGGTCAGACGGCTCAGTGGTATAAATGCCTTCCATGATAATACAGTGTTGATAAACCCTGTGGACAAAAAGACATCTGTAGATCAATAGAAAACATCATTTAAATTTGATGTAAATTTTCTTAGAATTTTATTCCAGACTCATCATGTCGAACGACAAGACTTCCGGATAGAGTACTGTATCGAAAGAGATCTCGCTCTTGAAAATTGTAAAGATAAATAGAGTCTACATTTGATAAACGAAACTTCTTACATATTTGGTGTATTATGACTCTATCACTCCAAAATTCAGCTTTACTGTGTGTTGTTTCTTTATTTGTTTCAGTAAACAGTATCTGATTTTCCGCGCCAAATTTAATTTTGTTTTCATAATGTCCCTTGTGAAATCGTTGCATTGAAATTACTCACCGCCGTTGCCCGTGGCACAAGCAAATATAACCCAACAAACACTAATTGCCCATACAGATCTGTGAGTGGCTGTATAAAGAGCTGATATATCAGTAGACATCCGGTTTCCACTTACATCCTCATGAAGACCATATAACACAGTACTAGCCAAAACAGCGAAGACTATCCACAAAACAACATTTAAAAACTGTAAAACATGCAAATCGCATTATGTTGTATCGGTAAAGTAGTACTGTTTGTACATGTATTATTTTTATAAATAAGCTTGGCTATGTTTTACAGAATTTGCTGCATTTGTTTATGTTCTCAAGCACCGAAAATACGTAAAGGCTTCGAAACGTTTGCCCCTTTAGCTTTTTCTTTGGCTTTATATTCCGATTTGTTTGGATTTGAGTACTTCATTTACTACGTTTGAATCTAGAATTTCCTTTGCTTCAGCTATAATGCTACTTATTAAAATGTACAAAGAGCATGTAAAAAATCACCAAAATTATTCAAGATTGGTAAATTTGTATTTAGAACAGACCCTTAGATTGTAACTGCGTCCGTTTAACTTGTGTTGTAACATGAAAACCCCCCCCCCCCCCCCCAAAAAGCAAACGACGTCACCGAACAATATAATATGGCGATAAACTTATTGTGTTGCCGATATTCGTACACGCAGAAGATGTTATAGATCAGGAAGGCAGTTTCAGTAAAAAGGTCTATTCATGGGTGACTGAACTGTATTTTATAGCTCAAATTGACAAGTTCAAAACAAGCAAAGACTAAAGAGAAACAGTGTCAAAGAATCAAAAATAAAATGATTAAATTGCGCAATTAATTTACTCAGGATTTCTCGTACGACGTTTTAACTAGTAATGGTTTAGGTGATTAACATATGTAATTAAACGAACTATCAATCAATTAAATTCATGAGATTGAGAAAAAGTTATTTGTTGTCTGGTTTAGCAGAACACAGAAAAAGAGCTCTTTAGAAGATGTTGGATAAATTTAGCAAATATCTAAGCAGCATCTTTGGAAATCTAAACCGACTGTTTTTTTTAAAGGTTTTGTTAAAGTGCCAAAATTAAAGATTTTTACTTTGTTTATATGGAATCTGCAATTGGTTCTGTACAAGAGATACCCTGTGTACATTCCTACAAGATATGGACCTATTCTGTTCCATGGTTTGATATACTGGTGAAAAAACTCCAAACTGTCGCCTCTAGGGAAAACAAATAAGAAAAATAAGATATGCAAGTTAAGTTAAAATATTTCGGCATTCTTATATAGGTTTGTTTGTCCAAAGAAGTATAATAGTTATATGCATGATCGCATTAAAAAATTCAATGAAATACGCTAAAATATTTTGTTAGAATTTAATTCTTAATGATAGCAATAAATCAAAGCGCAGGTTTTGCATGAAGAAACATAAGAATATCAAAAACAGACTAAACGTTAAGTAGAACAGGGGTGAATCCAGGGGGCCCAGGGGTGACCGCCTCTTTTGAAACGAAAAATGATAAACAATAGAAATGTATTGGGTAAATTTTGGTCTTAATATACATTAGAAGCCAAGAAAATTGATGAATTAAGAGGTCCACAAAAAGTGGGCCCCCTTTTCCAAAAGTCTGGATCCACCTCGGAAGACCTAACCATATCTTAAAAAATATGACCAAAATTTCAAATTCTAGAGGTCTCCACCAGGTCTTTAATAAGATGGAATTCCACGTCCTCTGACGAGTTAAAAATATCCGAATATGTGTGCAAAAGTTATGATAAGGACAGGATGATGTAACATGAAGCAGGATAATTCTTGCAATTTTTTAGGATGGAAAAAAGTAATGTGTCATTGAGAAGGGCATGCCGTTATCGTCAGATGTGCAATTTATTTTTGTATCACATAAGACTTACCCATCAAACATGCTAGCAGATAAATCATTCGTTGCAGAAAGCACCCCGCATGCTACCAACGAACCTACAAGGAATACCAATAATACTCCTAAACCAATCAGGTGGAAGCTGTAATATTGAAATGTTAAACTGTTCAACAAAAGTGTCTTATGAAACCTTCTTAATAAGGATTTTTTAAACACCTATCAAACAATAACGTGCATGGTCTTAGACTTTATTTCCGTTTATATAGTAGTTTACATGAATTATACCTGTTTTTCTTTATACAACCAAAACGCATAACATTATTTTTGTTAGTTGCCTACTGAGTTAAATTTTCTTCCGGCTTGATCCACCAATAAAATTGTCATACATTAAGAAGCTGTTGAATACGGCATGTTTGCCAAATAAAAAAATTAAATAAATAACTGCTTGACAGACAGAGTCAACGCATTACTTCAAGACAAAAAGGAATCCATAAGAAAAGAAAATATATTTTTAATAGTTTTATGCTGTGTGTCTTCCAAATAAAAAACTAAGTGTTTGCCATCCATCGCTTCCTATAATCATACATAGAAAGCTGTATGATTCGACACCTGAGTATTCAGACAATCTTACAGGATTTTTTTATTCTTGTAAATAACTTTTTCAAAATACTTGTGTATTACGAAATATTTCAGTGATTCCAAAGTGCTCTGAATAAAGTTTTTCTGTATAATATAAGCCAAAATATACATACTGGAAAAGAGGTAGTAGAATAAGTGGACTGATCACGTAAAATTGCATGTCATTGGCTTAATACCAACTCCAACCCATACACTGTCAAAGAAATATAGAAAAGTCAAATTTTTTTTTTTATTTGTTCTATTTATTTATTGGGCGCATTTCCCCCCGGAAATTTCAAAGTTGAGAATTTACTCGTTCACAAACTTACCTGGTTGTTAAGAGTATTATTATGACTAATTCTTTAAATTTAAATAAATGTGTAATTTTTATTTGTGTAAAATAAAGTTAAAGAAAATGTTTGTAATATTTAGGCTACAATATACTTGATTGGCCAGAGTTTATCAGGAATGGATAGGGTTTCAATGGCCAACTCCAATTTAATCCTTCAATTATTTCCTAACCCATAAATAAGAAATCAAATACAAATAAACTTGTATTTTTAGTCATCCTTTTTCAGCAGCCACTTGATTTTAAAGGTCACCCTTTTATTCTCCATTGTTAATATGTCATTATGAATAAACTTTATTTAAAAAGTCATTTGTGTTAAAATGTTTTCTTTTTTTCCAAAGGTGGCCTCTTTATGCAAGTTTGACAGTATATATTTTGATCACAATGGAAAACAATCTGGTATTCACGGAAATGTACAACGGAAAAATATGCCTTTTTTACAATCTGATTTATTCATACAGCTAAAGCTCATCAATCAGTCGTTGAAAGTTTCATTTTGATCAATATCTGTGTCGAAAAATCGAATCTGTTGATCATAGCGCTTGGTACAAGAACATTGATTTAGAGTTAGGCAAAAAGTAATTATTACCATGGTAAAGCCGTGTTGTCAAATGCTAAAACTGGAGAATGTTTTCTTGCATCGAGGAAGAAGTTTTTTTCCGGAATCGTAATTATATTTGTAAAGGTAAATTATAATTTCGGAAATATAAGATATTTTTTTTCAGGAAAAGTAAACTGTTTGTCCAGAAACGTAACATTGTCTAATTGCTAGCTTAAAAAGAACATTTGGCCTTGAACAACAATAAATTTCACTTTTCAATAGCCAAGATATATACTGACCGAAAATATATTGGTATATTGAATTTTACAATGTTTTAAAATGAGAAGAACAAAAAATATAGTATTTTTAAAAATGTTTATTAGTTTATACAAATTTATCTATATAAGGAATCACCATGTGGCAGTAGTTTGAATAGGAAAGCCAGCTAAAAATGACTGGCTCTCACCATTACTGCAATTATTGGAAAATTATAATTAAGTGCTATGACCAACTTTTGTTATTATTTTATTAAATGAACTAAACTTTTCTGTCCAGATATGTGCATCAATAGATGCCACAATTGTCATCACAATGGATATCGAATAGAAGAGAGATTTTTCAAGATTTCCTTCCTATTTTCATAATAATCAAACGGACTGTGACCTTTTTTTTAAAAGTCTTGAGGGTGTTTTAGTTTCATAGCCACTGTGGAACATCTCATTTTATTTACTTGTGAAGCACACTCCAAATGAAACACTAAACAAATGAATAAACGATTGACCACTTCCTCAGTAGCAAAAAGTACATACTTTTAAAACGAAATTGCATGCATAATATTATGTTATTACAATAACAACTATTTAATCCTTCTATTCTGTCATTTTCTGGAAATTATATTTTCAAATAACGTTCGAAAATGTTTTTAACAGAATTTGAAAAAAAAAATTTCATACCATATCATATCCGTCCACAAACAGATTATTTACATATAGGAAATTAAGGTACCATGAATTTTTACAATAGTCAACTTCAACGCCATCTTTTGGCCATGCAGGACCTTTTCCAACGTAAGGAAAAAGGGAAACGTAGGTCATTAAAATCAGCATGTAAGGAGGTGTTAGCCTAAAACAAAACAATAACTTTGAAAACATTTATTTGGCTCAATAAGCACAAAGTACATACAACATAAACAAGTCACATGATAAGTTATGTTTATGATCGATAATAAAATGGTGTACTACAATTGATTGATTGATTGTTGTTTAACGTCCAGTGGCAAATATTTCATGCATATTCAGGACGGGTGTACTACAAAGAAAAGACAGTGTGAAAAATCAAAACAAATCAATGAATACAAAACCACAGTAAAAATAAAAAAGGAATGATAAGCAACAATTGTCCAATCCACCCCCAAAGATTATTATGTGTTAAAGGGTGATTAGTACTTAAATTCCAAAAGGAGCCGCCACATTGTGTACACTTGAAACTACAGTAGACCGGAAATTAAAGTCTAACCATAAAGGGAAAAGTTCTGGTTTTGTTTCAAGAAGCTCAGAAGAAATTTAAATGGTCAACTCACTTGTGAAAACGTGAGAATTGAGTGAAATATCTGTTAGAAATTCGTTTCTGTTTGAACCTTTAACGCTTTTCAGAAAATGTAAAAAAGGAAAAAATCGATTAAAAAAGCTAATGACATTTTGTGGTGGTTACCGCTGCTGGTGTACAGTAAGTTTCTAAGGGGTTTCCTAAGCACTTAAGTCAGCACTTTGATGTTGTTATGACATCATTTTATACTGATGCTACTTTGATACCTCTTTAAAATTCATATCACTAATTTAATTAATTTTGATACAGCTAGGGACTTTTATTCTTACCTCATTGCAAAGCGGATTTTACCTTTTAAGAATGTTTCAAATTTTAATATAATAATTATTCTGACGTATTTTTTATAACAAGCAAATGGATGAAAAATACAAGGTTTGAAATTTTGCTGATAGTTATCAGGAAGTTGACTATTAGAAAGGTATACATTCCAATAAAACAGTTATAAAAGGTGAAACAAAAAACTGGAAGCCAGTTTATTCTTTATAAAGATTCTGGAATCAGATCACCCTGTTGCATGTGAAAGCCTTTGTCGCAACGTCTACAATAGGGGAAGTAAAACGTTAGAAAATGGTTAAAAGAGACAGCAGAAAAAAAGAAGCAAAAATATAAACCTTATATAATCTTCAATCTTTAATAATATTTTATTAATCTTTTTTGTCAAAGCAAAAATAACTACCTCCAGAACCTGTGGAAATAAAACATAAACCAATTCATCTTGCCGTCATTTTTCTTCAATTCCTTCATTATCAAGTATGTAAGTAAAAGACCACTGAAAAAAATAAAACTCTTTGCATTACTACTTCTTTGATTAGAATATATTATAAAGACAATAAGTCATTGGAAAACTTTCAGTTTAACAACTTATGCTATTGATGTTTTTGTACTTTGTGTAAGAGACAATTTTATTTAATTTCTCTTCTCTTATTAAGCACTTTAAAAAACTATATCCCCAGTTAGCATCTTCCTAGGATATTTTTGTAAAAGGTTCATGTTTGTTTTTTTAGATTTAATGGCTCTTGCTGTTCAGAATAACTTTGAACAGCTGATTATAAAAAGAAAGTGTTATTTATGCATCATAGATTTAAGTTATCTAAACATGTCAGCCCTTTCTGATAAAAATCAACGGACCCAGATCACCTTTCGTCAGGAACTTTCCTAACAAAAGTTGTGATATTACAATAATCTAATCTACCTAAATCTTAAAAATCAGGACAATCTCAAACAGAGCTGCCAAACTGAAGTAGAACAACTTTGCCGCTTCTTATTTGTAAATAAAATTGTATATATATAAACTTTGAATTTGTATCAATCTATTATGTGATATAGATAATTACCTGAGAGCAAAGAAAGTATCAACAGCTGGAAAGGCATTATAGATCGGACCAAATGATATTCTTTTGAGTCTGGCAGGTAACCAGGTAACTATATTGTCTGTAAAAATACACTGTTGTCAGCTTACTTTCCGAAAAATCGTATTAGATAGGTATTTTCTGATATAATTTCATCATAATTATTAATGTTGAGGTACTTTTGTAGGTTAATTTATTTGCAATTGTCTCTCTCGGATTGACGTTAACCCGGATTAGAGTTTAAGGATTCCACGAGGGTGTTGCGCAAAAGACAGTTGTTGCTTACCCTTAATGACACCTGACAAAACTCCTGTTATATAAGAGTTCGTGGATTACTTCCAGATTTGACACTCCTGATTTTGGCATCCTGGTTTGACACCGATTTTGACATTAAGGAAACCACGACGGGTGTAACGCACAAGACAGGTGATGCATACCCTTCATGAGCACCTGATCACACTCCTGTTTTGAACAGGAGTTCGGGGATTCCAAGCCTTTGTTCTTTTTGTTTTCGTTTCATATTTTAGTTTGTTTCAAATTTGTCTTTTCTCTTTGGACTATGCACTTCTGATCTCTCACACTGGACTTAATTTCTGAAAATTAAGCATTTTTAGCCGAGTTGAAACGAAGTTGAACTCGGTTATTTGTTTGATGATGGCTGGCGGACGTGCCTGATTCTTGGTTTCCGGACGATAACTCCAAAAGTTTACATCCGATTCAAATAAAACTTAAGGATATTGTTATATATCAAGCAAGTATTGATTTTGGGGTTATCCGGTCAAGGTCTCAGTTGCTAAAAATACTTAGAAAATTTTGTAAAATTAAGGTTTCCGGATGATAATTCAAATGTTTACTTCCGATTCAAATGAAACTTTAGGATATTGTTATATATCAAGCAAGGAACCCTATTGATTTTGGGTTTAATCCGTTCAAGGTCAAGGTCACAGTCGCAAAAATACTTAGAAAATATTTTTAAAATAAGATTTCAGGATGATAACTCTATATGTTTACACCCGATTCAAATGAAACTTTAGGATATTGCTATATATCAAGCAAGTGAGAACCCTATTGATTTTGGGGAAAATCCATTCAAGGTCAAGGTCACAGTCCCAAAAATACTTAAAAGTTTTTTTAAAAATAAGGTTTCCGGATGATAACTCCAAAAGTTTACATCAGATTCAAATGAAACTCTAGGATATTAATGTTATATA
>JAULBM010041832.1:0-10772 GCA_032357055.1 Geukensia granosissima | reverse complement strand
AACTCGCAACTCGACAATTCTAACTCGCAACTCGACAATAGGAAACCCTCCATGGAGAAAGAGGAAGATTTTTAGCTACCAACGGTCTTTCAGACATTGTTGTTATATTTAAAGGTATTGCGTTGACTTTATTTGTAAGCAAATGTTTTTTTTCAATAAACTTAATCATGGAAATAAAAAATATCTATACCGAAACCACAGGTTCAAGACCACGAGACACTGTCAGTGTCAATGAGCAGCATCGCGGCTGCAGACACATTTTACGCATGCACCACCTAATGTCCGGATAATTAAATACTGATTTGTACTAGACTCTTGTTTGTCTTCCATTGCAAAAAAATTGTCCTTCAGTTTTTGGAGGACTGGCTTAATCTTTGCAAATTTTTTTAAAAACAAAACTTTGTTGCAAACAATTTATATCAAAATAACCTGTCTCGTTCATCTTCCCTTTCCTAAATAATATGTGAAGGATATTCAAACCATGCGTTCCCTTTAAAGTATTTATGATAGACACAGACAATTTAATTTAATCATGTTCATTGCACTTATGTAAGTTTGACTCAATTTTTTAATCAGACTTTGCTAATCCCCATTCTGCCATAAAAGGTTACATTATACCTATACATGTAGGTTAAACTCCCAGTTACAAACTCCATTAACGCTTACAGTTTGTACTGACCTGAGCATCAATTTAAAATTTGGGCTTAAATGAAAATCCAACTCCTCACATCTCTTTATGTTACTGTGAGTAATTGCCAGATATTGATCGGCCAAAGACATAATTCATTGGAAGCATTTATATTCTATATAGCTTTAAAGTTTGCAAAAACACTGCTAATTGCATCAAATGTCGCTATTTGAAACATCTTTTAAATGTCCTCGTGGATAATTAAATTTTTTGGTCCCAAGAGGCAACTGACATGTGTCAGTACAATTTATTATTATAGTTTTCTTCTCGGGTGAGCAATACAGGCCGTATTTATGCTTGGCTTTCTTGTTTGATATTTGACTGTGATTTTGGATCTTAAATGTTTCGGGGCATGGCTGGCTATTGTTAATTTAAAAATATAAGTTTGTCACTATGGTCTATGATACTACATGCAAAGTAATGCAGATTTCATTGATATTCAAGTTTTGTTTACCTACATTTATCACTTGACCCGAACGATGAATATTTCTGCTAGGGTTTTTTATAAGCTTTAAATAGTTATCATGATCCTAGAGATACATTTTCAATTGATATGGTTTGAAAAGTAATACAGATGTTTGTGAATTTCACTATTCAAAGTAAGAGGCAAGGAGATGATGCTTATATAATTTGTTCCAATTTTTGCTTTCATTCAAAAGTATATCGCCCCTGAGGGCGACTGGGGTATAGAAATAGGTCGTTCGGTTTCTCCGCCTGCAGGTAAAACCTCTGCTTAAGGGGCGTCCGTTAGTTTGAGCGGGATGTATACATACTCAGCTCCCCTTCTCAAAGGTTGTGCCGGGGAAACAATAGGCACTCGTCCTCTAAAAAGGGGCGTCCCTGATTGTGGGGGATGTATAAATTCACAATCCGTCCAGAAAGAGACGTTAAATAAACCCCGTGTTTAGGAAATGCCACGTCTTAAGCACGATAAAGACCCCGTGTAACAGCTCTTTTTGAGAGGTCCGTAGGCGGCCAGTTACAAGGCTGGATTTTCCGCCCCTATCACACCCGCAATTTTTCCAGTGACAGTCTAAAAGTCCCTCCCTTTCCGGTCCATTTGTTACAGTTTACATACTTATGTAGTTTTGCTAACTTTGCCACTGGACGATCAACAACAATCAATCAATCAAAAAAAATATCAGGCAGCTGTGGTTGGGCTTAGTTTTAAAATGCAAAGGGAGGCGCCTTGTACACACAGGTACTCATTGACAGTATACCCAATGGTGCCCCATTGGAGCCACTCCCCTTTACAAATAATACAGATTTTACTTGATTTATTTAAATTTTTTCAGTGCTTAAAAATAGTCAGGTTGACAATATGAAAACATAAGAAAAATCAAATTGGGGGATTTTTTGCGATCTAATTTTTTTTTTAAACTTGGCCTTAAGTTATGTAAAAACTAAAGTCAATTTTGAATATATTTAGCCTTGTAACGGGCCGCCTACTTACCACTCGAAATGAGCTGTTACAAGAGATCACATTTGCGTGCTGCAGACGTTGCATTTCCACGGGGCCGTGGGAATGTGAATTTAAACATCTCCTACAATCACGAACGCCCCTCTTCGAGGACTAGTGCCTCCAGGACGGAGATACTTAGAGGCTTTTCTTTCTCCGGTATAATCTTTTCCAAGGAGGATTTCGAGTATTTAATTTTATACATCCAACTCGAACTAACGGTCGCCGCTTAAGCAGGTGTTCTAACTGCAACAGGAGATATCGAACGACCTATTTCTATACCCAAGCCGCCCTCGGGATTCCGTTTTCATTAGGTAATCAACAGCAATGTAACCGACTAACAGTAGCAGAAAATGCAGATATAGATTTCTATTGATTGATTTATTGTTAGTTGCTAAACGTCCAGTAGCAAATTATTCATGAATATTCAGGACGAGCACAAGTTCAACAATTATCAATATCGAAAAGAGGTTGGGATGGAAACAACACGGCAACGGTTTTTTACTTCCACTAGGAAAAGTGAGAAATGGGTAGGGACGGAATACCTTTTATAGCGCCAGAAGCCTTCTCTTTTCGAATCTTACGTGCAAGGCGCATGGAACTCTCCAATCACGTCACCTTAGACGATAGTTTGAATAAGGAAGTAACTGTGTCAGAGACACCACGAAAAGTCTTTCCGTAAAATAACGTGGAAACCTCACCTTTCCGCCTGGGTCAGCTTTGTGGGTAGAGCCCTGGAGACCGCTCCGGTGCCCATCTTAACTTAATTTCTTTTTTGAATTTAAGTAAACTCTAAGGACACTAACCAGATGGATCAAATTAGTAATTTAACAGTCTGGAATATACATCTTGACGCGGCAACAAAGGGATTGTCTACATCAACAATTATGAGGAACAGTGACAAAAATTTGCCCACTTTAACGCATGAATAATGTTTGTTTGTTGTTAAACAATAAATCAATATGTAGACTGTGAGCAAGGGACCGTTAAGGGAGGGACCCCCGAAGCCGGCCGGGGTATGAAGAGGTGTCCGTTAGTTCGAGCGGGATGTATAAATACTCGAACCCCCCATTCTCAAAGGTTGTGCCGGGGAAAGAATAGGCACTAGGTATCTCCGTCCTTGAGGCAGTAGTTCGTTTCCGTCCTGAATATGCATGAAATATTTGCCACTGGACGTTAAACAACAATCAATCAACTAGAATTAGACATGTGATCTCCACCACAATTTGCACATTTCACTGGAGTGTCCCTCGACAGAACACTTGACACATTTTTCTGTACCACGATAAGAATTTTTGACATTTGAAACAACGGGTCGGGTTAGGTACAGGGCCGATGTAAATGTGGTTTGGTACTGAAGAAAGTGCAAATATGAGGAGGTAAGAGTGGAGTTTTACTACTTGCCCTTAGATTTTTTTTAAAAACTTTTAATCTGAGTGATATTTTGAGGTTTTAGCTCGTTTCAAATTTCCTCTTCGGTCATATCACGACAGGTCATGATCTCTGTCCCGGACAATGCCTTGACAGAATTTTAAGGTTCTGTGTGGGGTCGCTGAAATTCGGATGTCCATAATTGTTTTAAGCGAAAGAACATTTTCAGACTGCTGGTGTCGCTGACACTCCACCAGAAGACTTCCATTTTTCATTTTTGATACTTTCTGATCATCTCCAGCAACACTTTAAATAGTTTTTTGGATCACAAATGGCGAAATTTTGGTTACAGGTTTTTCAGTTTGAGAGGTCAAAGTAAAAATTTTGCAAAATTGGAAGAACCTTCGTTACTAATTTTTTAAGGCACAGCTTCGTCATCTTTTGAACGTTGTAGTCGTCGTTTATTTGACTGCGTTGAACTGGTAAATTGATTTTGAGATGAGGAACTCATGGTGATTGATCAGGGGTTACCCAGGGAAATAACATCTACATGATTGAACCTCGCCACCTCCTTCTACAAGATTCCAAAAGAATAGAAATAACAAAACAACATTAACATTTAACATTTTACATCTCTAGAAATAATAGGTTGACTTTACTTTAGAATTTCATAAGATAGATATTAGCCAAATCAATGGAAGTGAAAAAAAGTTTTGAAAAAAACCTGACTAAACATTAAGAACCAAGTAGGGCTCGGCATGACCAGCTGATGGATCGATTGATTGATTGTTGTTTAACGTCCAGTGGCAAATGTTTCGTCTTAGCAGTCGAAAAAATCTATTGTCTCCTAAATGATACTAGGAAGATAACGGTTGGAAACAAGAGTCCCAATTTGTGTAAATATATATTCCCTTTTCATTGTAGTTCTGATTAAAATTCATTTCTTATACATCTTGGCAAACGGACAAGTACAATGTAATCACTACTTCAAGTAACTAAGAAATCGATAACGCCAGGTATGGTTAACAGAAGAATTATAAAGTATCTAGAATGTCATTCAACCATGCAGATGCAAAAGACTTCCAGAGTCATATGATTAGTAACAGCATATAATACAATACTAAAAGAAAGGCATTACAAATACAGTATTTTAATTGAGAGTGCTGAGCATTTCATCAAAGTCACACCACATGGGCATTTGAAAACTAATAAACCATTTTATTATATTTTGAGTCAATTAAACAAATTAAGTCTGAGGTCAAGGAAAAGGCAACCCAAAAGACTTGTGCATCCAATTTTCGAATTAAAATAAAAACCGACAGAAAGTCAGCTACTTCAAATTCAATTCCTGAGATGAGTAGTATGATGACCCATAAGTTGAACTTGTGATATGCGTAAATATCAATTTAATTTTTTCATCCTCTGCATTCGTTCGAGAGGTAACTGCTTAATTTGAATTCACCATTTTTGGCAACAGATCAACAATCATTGGATTTTGAGATTGAATGTTGATTGAGTGTTGATTGCTTAACGTCCATTTACAAATATTTCATGCATATTCAGGACGAGAACAAGTTCTACAATTATCAGTATCGAAAAAGGGGCGGGATGGGACACAACAGGGCAACGGTTTTTGACTCCCACTGGAAGAGGGAGTGATGGGTAGGGACAGAAAATTTAGCCTTTTGTAGCGGCATAAGCCTACTGTTTTTAACTACAAAAGCGGTCTTTTCCGTGCAAGGAGCGTGGCACTCTCCAAACACGTCACCCACATTGGTCCACGGCCAGACTTTCCGTATTATAACATGGCCTCCCCTCGGGTTCGCGCTGGGTCAGTTCTGTGGGTCGATCCCTGGAAACCGCTCCGGTGCCAAGTGGGATTTTGAGAATATTTTGTATTATTGGGGTTGGTGCGACATACAACGTGGGACAAAAGTATCTGACTTTGACAACTTGCAGACATCTATAAACACAAAGGCAAGTGTAAATCCAGCCTGTTAGGACCAAGTCTTATCATACAAAGACGGTTGATTCCTAATTTTCATTACCTGCCGCTATGACAAAACTGAGTTTTTGGTAGCGATGGTTACAAATCATTATTGATGCCTTTGATACATGCTTTGGTTGTTTGGTTGTTGTTTAACGTCCAGTGGCAAATATTTCATGCATATTCAGGACGTAATAAACCAATATGTAGACTGTGAGCAAGGGACTGGTTAGGGAGGGGTTTTTAGACTGCCACTGGAAATATTGCGGGTTGGATAGGGGCGGACAATTTAGCATTGTAATTGGCCGCCTACTGACCACTCAAAATGAGCTGTTACAAGGGTTCTTGAACGTGCTTAAGACGTGACATTTCCTAAACACGGAGCGTATTAAACATCTCCCTCTTGACGGATTGAGAATTTATACATCCCCCCACAATCGGGGACGCCCCTTTAAGAGGACTAGTGCCTTCAGGATAGACATACCTGGTGCCTATTCTTTCCTCGGCACAACCGTCGAGAAGTGGAGTTAAAGTATTTATATATCACGCTCGAACTAACGGTCGCCCCTTTAGCAGGGGTTCTACCTGCAGGCGGAGAAACCAAACGACCTTTTTCTAAACCCCGGCCGCCCTCGGAGGTCTCCGAATCGTAAGCACATAGAGAAAGTTGCAGATTTTAGCTACCAACGATCTTTCAGACCTTATTGGTGTATTTAAAGGTATTGCATTGACTTTATTTGTAAGCAAATGTTTTTTGCAATAAAGTTAACCATGGAAATAAAAAATAAATATACCGAAACCACAGGTTCAAGACCACGAGACACTGTCAGTGTCAATGAGCAGCATCACGGCTTCAGACACATTTTACGCATACACTACCTAATGTCCGGATAATAAAATACTGATTTGTACTGGTATTAGACTCTTGTTTGTCTTCCATTGCAAAGAATTTGTCCTTTAGTTTTTGGAGGACTGGCTGATGTGCGAACGACGCTACCTGCGTCGAAGAAATGTAACTGACTCGGCCTAAACTGCAATAAGGTGGCAAAAACGTTATCAACGCTTTTGTTGGTGTTCAGGAGAAACAGCTTCCTTGAGATTTTTTTGTAGTTTCTTGAAAGTCATTCCTAAGAAATTCCTCGCGGTTTACAAATTAAAGACACGGACATTGTAAGGGGTGTTGTGGAATTACCCGCTGCCCGGGGTTTCCCTTATGGAGCCTCCATGGTTATGGTGATGGATCCAGAGGACACCCGCAGACCAGGGTGTCTAGACGGTGCCGAATGGTAGGAGTCTGCGCGGTGTGGTTCGATCTGGCGGCAAGACGGAATCCACAGAGGGTGAATTCTCCAGTACAGAGAAAACGCTTGAAGGTATATTAGTTTGCCACGAGTGACCATTCTTGGTACTAATATTGGTTGATCTCAGTTCTGGGAACGCGGGGGCTGGATATTTTCAGGGAAATATATCGCGAGCCTTACTTTACTGGCGACGAGGACAATCGGATTGTGAAGCTGAGGTCAGCCATATTGGTCATCTTGTTCAAGGTGCGGTCCATTCAAGCGTGACCAGTGATTTTTTCAATTTGGTGAAAAATATAGTTGGAAGATCCCATTTTTGAGGGAGAAAAACAGTTTCCCAGCTATTAGGGAACTTTTTAGAAACTTTTTGGGGAAAAGTTAAAAAGTTTTTACGGGTTGGAAAATTTTCCAGACAAAGTAGGTCAACTTCCCAGACAACCGGAAGTGGGTCATAGACATTTCTAGAGAGTCAGACGCACAAGGATAATTATGTCGCTCGATGGGGACCTCTGGTCCCCCGAAAATAGTACAAACTAACGCGTATTAATTTATATAAGAAACAAACTCTTCTGTTTGGAGGTAATAATTACTTTTACTTTCGCTTTCTCTGCCGGGTTTTTTTTTAAACGAATTATACTTTTAGTGTACTGCAGAAGCAAGGTAAGCACTTGTGAATGTATCTCACTGCAGAATGTTACAGTAAATATTCATGAATGTTAGCAACAGATGTGTTTTATTGTAGTCTAGATAGACTTGTATATACAATGTAGTCGCTTAAGGAAAGACCATTTAACTCTTGGGGGGGGGGTTACAAAAAAAATCTGATGGCCGTCTTTATCAAAAAAATAAAATTCGTGGTCAAGCAGGCAAGAAAAAATAATAATCTCTAGCCAGTTTTCCCCCATAACCCTAAAATTGTAATTTTTGAACAAATTTTACTACTACTGTTCTATGCAAAAAAAACTACAAAAACATTTTTGTACGGTAGAAAAACAGAACCCAAAGCTCCCAAGTAAACTGCCGAACATTAGCAGGATAAATGAATGATGAGATGTGTATGGTTTCAAATTATAATTAGGCACATTTTATTTTCTGAAAAGGGGTAGGGGTATCGTCCGGTGACCTGTTTTGACACGGACCTAAAATGACGCACCGTTCTTGATTTGTTATTTTAAAATCACATTCTCAATGTCGTCACCAACGACATTGGTTTGTTTACTTCCGCATTCCTATGGGAGAATAAACGATAATAAAAATGAGTCCCAAGCCTCGTAGCAAGGTAAACACTTGACATTTCTTAGTGACATGCACAAAAGTACAGTTTTGCATAAGCCCCAAAACGTAAATATTTCCAAGGTGCCCAGTACTTACATCCTACATCCAATAAACAAAACATATGACGTTTGCTGCTGCAAATGATACATGCTTTGAGATACCATCTTTTTTTATTATTAAAATTAGATGAAATAATCACAAAACACACTCAAAGTGGATACATCTCTTACATATTTTCTTTCAAAATGGCGAATTTTCCATGTAACATGTGAGTGTCATTTTGATACTGTTTATAATATTATTGGATGTTACCGTGATATGATTTTTATTGCGCCAGTAGGCATTTGATGCTAAATTGAAGTGAGCAAGGTTTGGTAAATGTACTTCTAACAACTGTTCACATAGGACGCATCTTAAATATTGTTGTGGAACTACCGGTTTTAGAAGACCCAACTCTTTATTGTTCCCGTGCCATTCAAACATGAAGATTAGTGTACGACAAATAAATGTATAAAATTTCGACTTTGTCCAAAATCCTCGTTAATTTTTGCTTTTATTATCATTATATTTTGAAAAACACACTAGTTTTACATATTTCAGCGAAAAAATTGAGTATTTCTAAACTGCGTCATTTCTGGTCCCCTTCCTCACTTGCCTATCTATTTCGATTGTTGCATTTAATAGCCTGTATTTTTCCATGTCTACAAAAAGATCAATATTTCTGGGTATAATCCTTTTTGAAATATCATATTCTTATTTCAAAACTATGATTTACTGGTTTATTGCAAGCCGATTTAGCTTTTTTAAATGAAAATATCCTTAAGTGCGTCAAAACCGGTCACGCGAGGATATGATTTTTTTCTTACACGGTCAAGAAATGTTCTTCAGATTTTTTTTGGTTTTTTT
This sequence comes from Geukensia granosissima, assembly GCA_032357055.1. NCBI lineage: Eukaryota > Metazoa > Mollusca > Bivalvia > Mytilida > Mytilidae > Geukensia > Geukensia granosissima. The sequence goes on along the minus strand of JAULBM010041832.1, from coordinate 1,785 downwards.
TTCAAAGTTGCAAATGTAAGCCAGGTTAAATTATTCACTTCAGTAGTTGGTTAAATTAAATTTTGGACAAAAAATCAAGGTCAGATAATTTTGTTTTTTAAAAAACATTCTCTGAAACCAGAAAAAAACTTTGCCTAATTATAATCTGCTGTTAACATCATTTGTTCTTATCAAACAACAATAAACTGAAATAGATTAGATCCGTCTCATCTGGCTTTTATTTTTAATATTTTTCATTTTTATTAACTGTAACACTAATGTTAAAAAGTACATAGTTTCATTAAAAATTAAGCAGTCGGTGGGTGTAACATTATCTACTTTTTATGACCTCTCAGTCTCTCAAAGACTTAACCACATCTGTTTCAGTATAAATGACATCCGATACAAACTTTATAGGTATAATAATAACAATAATAAAAATAATTATAAATACTTTATTGAAAGAGAGTAACTACAGATAATTAATTTATAGACTAATTTTTCCTGAGGCCCTCCTTACAATTTGTATAAATGTATAGATAAAATAAAAATATACATGTTTTCATTAATTACAGGTAACTGTAGCTATATTTCAAATGTAGAAGCTAATGTATGCTGCTTTTTGATAAATCAAAATAGTAACAATAGTTGAAGTTGACATACTTGCTCAGAAAATAAATGATCATAATATTTCTCTTCAACATTTGTATATATTTCTTACCCCTTTGACAGTTGTGGAGATATTATTCCATAGTACAGTACAATAATATTTGAATGGACTTTTCCAATCGAACATTAGTGTTTTTATTTCTTTCTTCCTTTGTCAATCTCTTTATTCTTTGTGCTGTTATTCTGATGCCAGATGAAGAGTAGATCTTTTACATGTATTTCTACATATCACAATTGGGTGAAATTTAATGGTACACTAAGTATGTAGATGTCTACATCAGTATTTATATTGTAGTTTAATGCATGCATGGTAAGCGCCTTACTAATATACAAGTAAACTTCCAAACACACTCTAGTATTTTTTCTTCTTATCTCTTTCACTTTCTCATGTACATGCATCATTGTATGCTTATTATGTTGTCAATTATTACATTTTTCTATAACCGGTTGCTCTTAAAAACATTTTTTCTTTACAGTAACATAAGAAATCTTTATAATAGAAATAAAATTTGTGGTGGATATGTTTTTCCTATCTACAACATTAACATGTACTAACAACAACAGACTAATTGCAAAATATTTCATAAATAATTAATCAGATGCTTATTTGTAGGTACATATTGCATTCAACATGCTGTCCCTGTTCAAAGAAAAAAGCAATGGTAACTATTACTTTCACAATAGCAAGTTGCATATATCTAAGTATAACTGGTTTACCTCTGGTCCCCTATAGATACAAACATATAGATATAACATTGGGTTACCCCTGGTCCCCTACAGATACATATATATATATAGAAATAACATTGGGTTACCTCTGGTCCCTAAAGATACATACATATAGATATAACATCGGGTTACCTCTGGTCCCCTACAGATACATACATATAGATATATAACATTGGGTTATCCCTGGTCCCCTATAGATACATACATATTGATATAACATTGGGTTACCTCTGGTCACCTATAGATACATATAGATATAACATTGGGTTACCTCTGGCCCCCTATAGATACATATATATAAATATAACATTGGTTTACCTCTGGTCCCCTGTAGATACATACATATAGATATAACATTGGGTTACCTCTGGTCCCCTATAGATACATACATATAGATATAACATTGGG
>JAULBM010041821.1:0-10773 GCA_032357055.1 Geukensia granosissima | reverse complement strand
ATGTGTTAGCATAACAATGAAAGGAATATTTGTTGCAAAACATTGACTGTGGCAAGTAATTACATGGAAAGCAGTTATCGCTATATTATAAAATATTTAAAAAGCATAGGGTTATAAAATAGGAGAAATGTCTAGTTCGAAATAATAGTACGTTGCGCCCAGAAAACGATAGTATAGTACGTTACGCCCAGAAAACGATAGCATATTATGTTGCGCCCAGAAAACTACATTCATGGCGTCGAAAATATTTAAATATTAGTGAATCCTTTACATTTGCAAATGCTGTAAGGAAGTTGTAAAATATTGTTTCATTTTTTACAATACATCAATGCAGAGACAACGCATGCGTATGGGACTCGCAGGACTGTCTGTTGGCTCGAAATCCTTTATATGGACAGTACGAACAACTTTTGCAAGAACTAAACCGTGAGGACCATAATGGATATCAGAAACTCCTGATACTCGATACTGAACTTTTTGGGGAGCTTCTTGGTCGTATATCACCAAGAATAAAATAAGACACAAACTATAGGTATGTATTACTCTTTTTTTGCATGCGAATATACATTTTAAAAAATAAATATATTGTCTTGTTTTTTCCTTTTTTTTGGATTAGATTATTTAAATAATTTTGGAAAAAAATGTTTAATTGTAGACAAGTCCGGGCACCTGGACTTTAGTTGGCTTTCACACATCGACAAATTGCAACTGGCGCCTCTTATGCAGACTTGATGTAATCTATCCATGTAGCAGGACTTCAATATGCCTTTTCGTACTGCATGTGTTAGAAGATATTGTTGAGAAGTATTCAGATGAGACACCACCGGCAGTGGTGATGCATCGCAGAGGGGTTCAGTAACAAGTGGATTTTTCCTCATGTATGTGGCCCTATTGACGGGAAGGATGTACGAATAAAAAAACAAAGAACTCAGGGTCAACGTTCTATTAACAAGGGATTTTTTCTGTGTTATTACTACTAGCAGTAGTGGACAAAAGGTACAAATTCATCTGACAAATGTCTAGGGCAGCGTCGGAGCAAATGGCAGCGCCTCTGAAGCATAACTACTTAACAAAAGTGAAATCAAAAGTCTACTCGAGCAAAACAACCTTGATCTGCCATCATCCAACCCACTTCTTGACAGTAATACTCCGTTTTTTTATACTTAGGCGATAATGCTTTTCCTTTAAGAAGTTGAATGATTAAACTCTACACCAGGAGTAACTTGTTGGTAGAAAAGCGGATCTGCTGCTATAGGTTAATATCAATTTATCATTAAAGTTTTGCTATGAAAAACCTAATCATAGCAAAAATCAAAAATAAAATTGCTTAATGCAAAGTTTCATTACGGTATCGTTATGGGTAACAGATCACTGAGGTTTAATTCATGCAACCTATGTTTAATAAAAATAAGGATATGGAATAAATGCCGGAAAGACAGCAATCCATTCTTTTTTTTAATTTGGACACTTTATTGCATACAAAGCATATTCTTATTGTTCATGTGCATTTTTTAGTAAAGATAAAACTTCCTTAAATGTCTGAAATGAATCCTCTAAAATTTCAACTTTAATAAAACCTCCGATGGTACCTCTAGATTTATTTATTCGTCCTTTTCCAATAAATTTGTGAAACGGTTTCGTTGAAATTCTTTCTTGAGTATCATAGAATGCTGAACATAAGCTTTATTTGTTAAATCGTTTCCTTAATATGTAAAGCAAGTGTTTTCGTTAAGGTTATCCCGTGCGAGAAGAGTTGTAAAAAACGCATTTGCTATCATACCATGCTTGGATGTCTGAACCAGAATCTTAAGACCTTAGACCGTATTATTCTTGCTCGTGTTACATTACACAATCTTCTGAAGATCCGTTATCCTTCTATGCCACGACCACAGGAACAAGGACAACCAGCTGCAGCCTGGTGAATGGCGCGGAGGTAGGCAGATGATGGATAGCGATGATACACACAATAAAAATTGTGTAAAACACACGCGGGGGCACGTTGAAGGGGTTATCTCTAACTCCCGGTGCAGTGAACGGGCAACATGACATGATATAATGTTATAAAGACTGTCTGAATTGGTGACTTTATCATTACTTTTATACAATGTGACAACATTTGTAGACACGTTTAGCCAGTGAAATATTTTTTATTGTTTACAATGAAAAAATAAGATATCAGTATTCTTAGTTAATCTACAAGTGGTAGCCTGTTGGCATATATTTTATACAACGAAAGTGAATATAGAAAAATGAGATGTGGTGTGACTATACAACGGATTTGGCTACTTTGAGTAACACGACGGGTGCCACTAGTGGAGCAGGAGTTGCTTACCCTTCCGGAGCACCTAATTTCACCCTGGTTTTTTGTAGGGTTCGTGTTACTCCAGCTTTAGTTTTCACTGTAGTGTTGTGTGTTCGTTTCATTTTGTTGGCCATGGTCTTGTGTGTCTTCCGACTTATCGAATTCTGTCTGCCACTTTGGTATCTTCGAATTCAATTGACAAACATCTACAGTTTGCCTCGAGGCATTCAATTATGGAAACATATTCACAACCCAAGGTAAGATGTAAATGGCCCCACAATAAAAAATGTGAGGATATTAAATAGTAACAAATATCAGCCAAATAAGTAAACAATATAAAGCAAGGCACACTTAAACAAGAAAACGACATCGACAGGATAATCGATCATAATATTTTAACATGAGAAGAAGAATTTTGGCATCTAGCGGCATTCAAAAGCGAGTCAAAATTTAACCATCAACATTACCTAAGCCTTTGACCTCTTACATTAGAGTTTGCGTTCCTGGTTATATATACAGAACATACAAAATTGTATGTGGAAACATCTAATTTTAACCTATGGCCTGGAAAATCCATTATTTTTATGTGGAGACATATAACTTTAACCTTAAATATATATATATATATATATATATTCAAATACTAAATATTTACCACAGTACGTTAAAATCTACCAATACTTGTTTAGCCAGGAGTGTTTACTCAATAGAAAAGACCGACAGGGTTATTATGACTATGACCCCATCAATACGTCATGTAAATAATAAAGTAATGAGTATACTGAACAAAAGAAAATTTTTTGTATAATTTTTATTGAAAGGAAACAATTGTTTATTTTTCAGTAACCTACTGTTCATTTATTTAAATAACAATTGGAAAATTAAAAATGTCTATCACTATACTTTTATCTAATAAGCCTAGCAGTTCTCTCGGGTTTTATTGTCCCTCAATTTGAAATCACATGGAGGATTATTGATAATGAATGAGTTTTCCTGCAAACACTCATCAAGACTGTCTTCCTCATCATGGGTTAAATGTCTTGCTTGTTACTTTCTCATCTTGATATCTGGAAGCTGAAACAAATTTGAATATAATATCAAAACGTTTGTAAACTTCTTCAAACAGATATCTTATTAAATGGAGCCACTTACTACAAGAGTATTTTTTACAACAATAGACCAATTACACTTTTAATTATATCAAAACTTTGTATTAATCATTTCACCTAATTGCCATATCTTTAAACAAATAATAAGTGAAACGCTTTGAAGAACAAACAAAGGGAAGTGGAGATCGTTCGAATAGAGTTTTACTACACTACACCTCAGGTCGAGTAAATATCTAGTATGGTCCCATATAGACAGAAGTGATCGAATCATTGTGATCGAGTATACTCTTCAAGGCCGATATTACCGAGTGGAGGTATAGTACCGTCGAGCAATGAAAAACACAAGATCTCCCTACGTCCAATTGATATTCTACACGAATTTACCCAAGAAATTCTAAACCTAAATCAGACCTCTTCCGGACCATCAAAATACACGACTTCTACACGGATATTTTTACCGTTAAAAATTTCCAAGTAAAAATCAGATTCAAATCAACCAGCGTAGATCGATCTAGACCGACCGAAGTTCCTTAACAGACCTCTCAAGATCGGCAACGATATTAAAAACCAACAAAGATCGGTGTTCGACTGCATGGTCGAAAATTATTGCGCTTGATCGGAGCATTGAAGTCAGTGGTGTAAACAGAGCCTTAAATTCAATTTTTGTGTCAAAGAACCACCTTAAACTTTTTCACACTAACATCAAAATTTCGCTACATGTATATAATCGATGATAAATCAATAACTGTTTAAGTACAATTTTAGAATACCAACATGTACTTAGAATTTCATTTTCTTTAAATCGATGCACACACTCGGCAATTTTTCTGTAAAAGGTATCTTTGTGGTTGAAAACGAAACGATTGACGTTCAGTTGTTTAATATTTCTGGCACTAGTTTTTAATGAATTATTTGAAAGGTTTAACATAAAAAAGATTAGACTACAAATTTCCAAAACTATCAACTCGAAATTTAAATACCACCCTTTTTTGTCACGTTAGTTTCATTTCTTCTGCGAATATAATCTTTTGTCAGTCACAAATGTTACTGTGTTATATGAGGTTCTGTCTTTTATTAAAAATATATATAAGAAGAATTCGAAGCATCGATATCGTCGTTAAGTTTTGTTCTAAACCCGTCTTTACTGTTGTTTTCTAGGTGTAAGTCTAGGTATTAAGCAGACCTTTTTAATTCTGTAATATCTTTGATTTTAAATTATAGTTTATGTATTTTCATATGAAGATTCAAAAGAACTAATATTAGCTAACTATAACTAAGAAATATTTCCCATATATTTATGTACGGTAATTTTGCGAATATGCGAAATTTTGAGATTTGCATGAAAGAGGATTTATATATAATTTAAACCAAGAATCACATCGATTTATACTACCAAAATAATATAATAACTACATTATAAACAAGACCAAAACATTCTTAACGTATGAATATCCTCTTATCCAACATAACTCTGTCTATCTACGAACTTTTAGATCCAGTAAGAGATGTTGTGATTACAACAGAACCTACAATGGACATATACCCGCCAGGAATATCTATTAAGTTGACCTGTAAAGGTCATGGGAACCCGGATCCATACTACCAGTGGTATAAGGACTCAGATATGAAAACCATTGTATACAACAGCAATGTGAACGATGATTCGAATCTTAACGTCAATGAGAATGGGACCTTCATTTGTTTTGCGAAGAATATAGTCAAAGGTACATCTTACAACATGACACAGACTAAAGTCATAACTATTGGTAAGAAAACATAAGTTGTGATTTTACTGCATCTAAGTCTTACAACTATCATTCAATTAATGTTTTTTTTCAATGATTTTCGCCATTTACCTACTGTTTACTTTTCCTTGCTCGGTTAATGTTATCTAATTCAATAGTCAATTTTGAATGCCAGGATTGACCATTCGAAGCTTATCACGAAACTACTAAATCTCAGGTACGAAGTGATGCATTTGATGAGACACGGTTTTGATTGTTTAAGGAGACACCATATTTCATTATGGGTGAAATGTTTGGCCTCACCCGATGTCTCGTAAATAATGTTACTTAATACTTTAAATGTTATGTTTATAAACATACAAGAACTCACATATGTAGCTTATTCTAAATAGGTAGAAAAATTGGAAATTTCTACCATTTTTATTTTTGATTCGTGTTACTCCAGCTTTAGTTTTCAGTGTATTGTTGTTTGTTCTATGTTTGTTATTCGTTTCATTTTGTTGACCATGGCCTTGTCTCTCGACTTAACGATTTTTGTCAGCCCCTTTGGTTTCTCCGAATTCCCTTATATCCATTTAAAGAAAAATTTTAGTTTATTATTTTTTTCTTAATATTGCATTCACGCTTGGTTTGCTTCAGTGCTGTTTCTGAATTTGGACTGGAATATTGCTAATGGATTTCAAAAGGAACCTATAGTTTATTATATATTATTGCTGTTTTTGAAAATCTCTGTTTTCGTTTGCTTTTTTTATAAACTTTAAAAAAGAAAAGAAATTTTCCCGTTCTATGTCGTTTTCAGAAAGTTGTTTACGCACTTTTATAAAAGAAAAACTCAAAACACATATTTTGCTTTTCATAGGTTTATATGTACGATTAATTTTGGGACACACTTATTGAAAATATGTATATATGATCTGTTGGTTTACATATTATTTCAGTTAACTTGGTGGAAAAAGTTTAGAGCCCGAATCCTCAAACGAAAATTTAAAATACTATCCTTTAGTTTATTCCTTATAAATTGTAAAGGTTCACCCAGGGTGTCTATGTTGGAAACTTTCATATTAAATATGCAACATGATTGAGATTTGGCCATGCTTAAACAAAGTAGTTTAGAATTTGTTAAATTAAACAAGAAAATATTACTCATACGTTTTTTCTGAAAGTATGAAATATCCCAGGGCCTATTGATTACTTAGAAAAATACTTTATAAAATCTGCTAATATGGCGTTCTTTGGAATATTGCAATAAGAATTGAATGTTTGATAGAAAACTTTCATATTTTTTGTTACATATTTACGGCACTTTCTTTCAACACTTTTAATGAAGCAGTTGAAAATTGTCTCTGTTGCTTACACTGGTACTGATATTTTTATACTAAGGCCGAATGGACGAATTAAATTGATGTACTATTTTCAAAAATAAAGGACTGGTGGATGGATAGTGAACTAGCTTTCACAAACAAAGAATTATTTCTTAAAGTCGATTCATCTTGTTATATATGTACAAATGTACATGAGATGCCTTCATAATTAGTTACTGTTTTGTTATTGTCTTCGTACCGTACATCAACTTCAAGAATAAAATCCATTGCAATGCCATGACTTTTGGGAATCCTTTTGTCATTTTGTAACGGCACTCTCTCTGGTTGATTATGGTTAAGCGCCCATAAACATTATTAAACGCGGTCATATATATTTTGCATTTTCTAAAGCCTGCAACATGTTGTTAAATATATGTCATGTTTGCTGTTTACAATGTACATGTCAATTTGTTTATGTTGTAAGTTAAATTGGCGGATGTGTGTTTCATTTGACTGGACTTGCATTATAATTTTAGGGCCTTTTACACTTTGATTACTGAGACCAAATGCTCAAAACAATCTCCATCAAACCTAGATTTTATCGAAATTGACCAAGAGCAAAAACTTGTTTCTTAGATTTACAACAAACGTGCTGACTTTAACTTTCTATTGTAAACTTCCTATATTTATATGGTAATATTTCTGCTTCCCTTTCCTATCGGGTTTATGTTTTGCAGTTCCAATTATCAGGATTTTCTATGAGAGCATTGCTGATCTCGCATAAATTACAAAAAGGATACATCCAATGAAGATTGAAATCGTGCATCCTAAAATTATGCGGTCAGCATCATGAATTGTGTAATCCATATGGTATCAGTGTATCGCAACTAGTTATGGATCTATTACCGGTAATACAACAATTAGTTGACCTCTTCTCGGATTGAGGTTTAACCGGATAAGATTTTAAGAATTATACGACGGGTGTTGCATGCAAAACAGAGATTGCTTACCCTTCATGAGCACCTGATCACACTTTTGTTTTTTAAAGGACTCCAAGCCTTTGTTCCTTTATGTGTCGTTTTTTTTTAGTTTGTTCAAGAATTGTCTTGTCTCTTTAAACTCTGTACATTTTGATCTCTCACATTGGTATTCTACACTAGATTTGCTAATGTTAGATTGTTTGTACTTTCGATTTATAGATGGTTGTAAAATACATCTCTTATTATTATATGTAGTTTTTCAAAATATAGTTGATGATGGTATAAATGTATCCCCCTGAACTAATTCTGGAAACAATGTCGTCATGTTCTTTGGTAAAAGTATATATGTATGTATGTATAGAAATATATATGTAAAAAGCACCTTATTACTTTTAGAGTGCTGACATTCCCTCGATGTTTTAAAAACACTTATGTCTGCCCAATCAAAATTACGGCAGTTTTCGTGGCTCAAAAAAGATTCAATGAAAGAATTCCCATTTATTTCTATCGTTTCCAAGCAAGTCTGAGCGTATTTCATCGCTGACGGCGATGTGCAACATGATAATTATCTATCGAATACAAGATTTACGAATACGAAACCGAAGTTCGATTTTAGAATAAAATAAAAAGGTTAGAAAACGATGAAAGTAATATACATGTACGTTCAAACCCTTTTATACTTATTAGGATTGACATGTTACTACTCAGAGGTCGTACTTATTCCATACAAACCACATATTATTGGTGTTCTTTTCTACTTCCTTTCTTTTGTGTTATAATTCAAACCTATGTTAATTTTATTACGCAAAATACCCTCGCACAGAAATACCACTTCTCCCTGTTAAACATTACTTCTCTCTTTCTCTCACGAAAGGGAATATTAATTTCTACGTGCCAACTATTCTATGATTTCATGCTTTTAAGTGGAATTTACTTTGTCTTCCTTGTACGACAGCCGTGGTGTCATCTAACATATTTTTTACGTTTTGCAAATATTCGGAACAATTCCGCTTTTCAAAATTGATGAATCATTTTACGTTACTTCAGGCGATGAAGCAGAAACATTCGGAATAAATTTTAGGAGGATGGCGCTAGCAAGCGGAAAAAAGGAATATACCTTTTGGCAAATACCACGACAGAGGGAAAATAGCATATACCCAGGCAACTGTAAAAATGGCCGAACCCGTTAAAATATGCATAAAATACATTTACTATGAACCAATCAGAAACCAGGATTCTAATATAAGGTGTAATTATAATAAATATACTTGTTGGATATCATTTGAAATAGAATTCTCTCTTGATTGTATTTTCGTACGATTTTGGAACACGGTCTATCGACAGATATTTGGCATACCTGAGTAAAAAAACGATCCTTTCATTGCAAATTTATTTGCCCACCTGGCATAAAAGGCCATGTGAGCTGTTGCCATTAGTTGGTGTCCGTTGTCCATCCGTCCACATTTTAATCTTCTTCTGTGAAACTGGTTGACAATTTTCACCAAACTTTGGTGGAATGGTCCTTTTATGGTCCTATTTTAGATTTGTATCCGGCATCCAAATCAGCAATCAAATATGGCCGCCGTTACTAAAAATAGAACAAAAAGGGGTTGTTGTATTAAACATTCTTCTTGTCTGAAACTGCTAAACCAATTGGAACCAGACTTTAGAGGAATGGCCCTTAGAAAATTTTATCCGGCATTCCCTCCGACCGAACAAGATGGCTGCCACAGCCAAACTTTGTTTAACATAAGACCCTATGGGAAATTCACTTAAAAATCATCTTGTCTTAGACTGCTCGGCCAATTGGAACCAAACTTTAGAGGAATGGTCCTAAGATGGTCCTCTACCAAAATTGTATCTTGCATCCCCACCGACGAATCAAGATGATCGCCACAACGGAACTTAGTTTAACATGGAACCTTATGGGAAATTCACTTAAAGATTTTCTTGTCGGAAACTGCTGAGCCAGTTGGAACTAAACTTCAGTGTAATGGCCCGAAGATGGTCATCTTCCAAAATGTAGTCCGGCATCCCACCAAACCTGAAACTGCTGATCCAATTGTAACCAAACTTAAGTAGAATGGTCTTTAGATGATCCTTTATTTAAATTGTATCCGGCAGCCCCACCGACAAACCAAGTTGGCCACCACAGCGAAAATAATTTTAACAATGGACCTTATGGAAAATTCACTTAAAAATTCTTGTCGGAAACTGCTCAGCAAATTTGAACCAAACTTTAGTGGATTGGTTCTTAGATGGTCCTCTACCAAAATTGTATTTGGCATTGCTATTGACGAACCAAGATGGCCGCTACACCTGAACTTATTTTTACATGGGACCTTCTGGAAAATTTCCTTAAAAATCATTTTGTCGGAAACTGCTGAGCCAATTGGAACCAAACTTTAGTGGAATGGTTCTTAGATGGTCCTTTACCTAAATTGTATCCGGCATCCCCGCCGACGAACCAAGATGGCTGCTATAGTCGAACTTATTTAAACATGGGACATTATGGGACATTCACTTAAAAATCTTGTCTCAAACTACTGATTAAATTGAAACCAAACTGTAGTGGAATGGTCTTCAGGTGGTCCTATTACAGAATTTTATGCGGCATGCCAACCGACCGATAATAACTTGTATTCATAAATCTTAATTTATCTGAAAATGTCATATAGCATATAACAGAAATGGGACAGGCAGGCTGTTTTTTCTAGTTACGACATTAATGTTATCCAGATGAGCGATCACAAGCTCTTTTAAGCCTCTAGTATTTATATTGTGATCATTTAGAGTTTCAAGCAAATATTTCAAAAAGACTCTTCAAAACAGGATTAAATAAATAGTTAAAATACTTTAAGATATTAAATGATATTTTAAATAATTCAGAGTATCAAACATTTGCAAAGGAAATCTATGAAAAGAACTTACATAATGAAACTAATATTAGTAATGACCATAGTTACTTTTATAATTTCGATTAAAAAATGATCAGATTATTAGTGCAATAGATTTATAATAACAGGAACGATTTGTCTTTTCACATAGTTAACTTGCCGTTAATAATGGAAAAGTGCCTTTGGATCCATCGTGTTTTAATTTCACAAATATACTAGCCAAAAAAAAAAACGTTACACTGATTTCATGTTGAATAATTTATCAGATAACACACTTATGTGATAAGAATTATTAAATGTTACTAGACTTAACTTCAATAAAGATAAAAATGTTAACAAAACAGATTAAATATCGATTGTGCCCGTGCACGAGCAGAGGAACGTAAAAGAGTAGAAAAACGAGAGTCCTGGAATCAATATCGTGTATGTCCACCTCTTG
>JAULBM010041810.1:0-10773 GCA_032357055.1 Geukensia granosissima | reverse complement strand
GTTAATAACAAAATAAGGATTTTCTTCACTTGAACCAAATATTTGTATCTGCGTTAATCATCTTTTTAACAAAACAGAGGTGAAATAAGGCTCTTAATTTTTTTGAATATGGAATAGTAGTATACAGAGTGAAAAATACAATGTTTTGATGCTATTGCAAGATGAAAAGGACATTAATTTGAGACATTCTAACATCTTAGGAATTTTTTAGAATCCACATTTGATTCACGCCACCTCTGGTATATCTTGTTTCACAGTAACTCTGTTACCGGTTTTTCACTGCTGATAAAATGACTGTCAGTAACTTAAAAATAGGTTTTGTGGAGCCTTTAGCAGCATTTGTATCAACGACCGCACAGCCTTCAATCATTCGGAAAGGGTATCTAGCCTTTTGCAACTGTCTGGCAGAATCTTCGATCGAATCCATAAGGATCTTGAAACTGAACTTCCAGTTTATGGTTTGAGGCTAACGGACTTTTGGCCCTTTGGCAAAGCTATATTGCACTTAGAAGTTTGCCTGTCATCGGATTCTGCTTCCTATTCGATTTGTTTGGCTTTGAGTACTTCCTTTACTACGTAGCAAAATGGTCAAACATGGTATCAAATTCAAACTGATATTTTGTGATACATTGATTAGGAACTCGCACGTCCATTTTTTGTTCTAATATAACTGATGAGAAATTACTCGTTAAAATGTAAACAAAGAACATAAACATTCACCATATTAATTCCACATTGGTAATATCATTTGGTTTTGTACATTGAATCATTTTGTTCGTGAAAAATCAAAAACAAAATTTTAAAGGTTTTTTTTTAATTCTGTTTTATTATTGATTTCCTTTTTAGTCGACATCCTTAATAATTTTGTGGTATAATGTTGGTCATTTCATTTTTTCGAGATTTTATTTCTTTCAACTTGTAACAGAATAAAATACCTACTTGTATTTTAGAATATATAGATTTCTGGTTGGATAACATTCACCTGTATGGACACAGATTTACACTGAACGATAACACTGAGAACACCAATAACGATAAAATAGATCCTCCTGTAGTAGTTGTTGGTACAAACATTGATAGATGTAAGGAAGATGTAAGTATGTCCTTGTTTGTGGTGATTAGGTAATATTGTTCTTATAAGATTTCTATGAAAAAACGTAACGACAAGAGACATGACTTTTGATTTCCCATTGTAAGATTTTCGTTCATGATTTGTAACATTCCAGTCATCCTGCATACGGAATGTACACTTCTCAGTTGATACGCTACTCCAGGGCGTGGGCTCTCTATCAGGATTTTATCAGCAGAAGATTGCTGCTTACAAGAATGCTACTGAATGATGAGTTTCTTAACGAAAGATTTAAGTCATCAGTACGTAAATGTTCCGTCGTCATCATCATTTCACAATTGACAATGAATATCTTCTTAATGTAGTGACAATAATTTTTTTTGTATGTCGGTTGTGCTAAAACCGATTGTGACTATACACCGGATTTGTCTACTGAGTAAAATAATGGGTGCCACTTGTGGAACCAGAGCACCTGAACTTATCTTAGTTTTGTGGGGTTCTTGTTACACTTGTTTTAGTTTTCAGTGTTGTGTTGTGCTTACTATGTTTGTATTTTGTTTGTTTTTAGCTCACCTGGCCAAACCAGGCCATGTGAGCTTCTGTCATCACTTGGTGTCCGTCGTCCGTTAACTTTTCACATTTTCATTAACTCCACTGAAACCGCTTGGCCGAATTAAACCATCCTCTACAGGAAGGCTCTATATAAGGTACTTTATATAGATTGCTCATTTTGTCCCAATCCGTCAACAAACATGGCCGCCATGGAGGATTTTTGTTTCTGATTGGCTAACACATTAAAAATCTTCTCCTCTGAAACCGCATGGTCAAATGAATTAATATTTGGTATGGAGCATCTATGGAGGGTAATTTATAAAGATTGCTCATTTCGTTTGGATCCGTAAACAAACATGGCCAACATGGAAGATTCTTGTTTCAGATTGGCTGATACATTAAAAATCTTCTTCTCGGAAACTGCTTAGCCAAATGAATTAATACTTTGCATGGAGCATCTATAGAAGGTCCTTTATAAAATTTCCTTATTCCATCCCGATCGGACGATTCTTGTTTCTGATTTGCTGATTTTTTTTATATTAAAAATATTCTCCTCTGAATCAGCTTGGCTAAATGGATTAATATTTTGTATGAAGGATCTATGGAAGGTTCTTTATAAAGATTGCTCATTTCGTCCCAATCTGTCAACGAATATGGCCGCCATTGACGATTCTTGTTTTTGATGCGTCAACAAACATGGCCAGCATGGACGATTCTTGTTTATTATTGGCTGATACATTACATTAAAAATCTTCTTCTGTGAAACTGCTGGGCCAAATGGATTAATATTTGGTTCGGAGCATCTATGGGAGGCCCTTTATAAAGTTTCCCCATTTCATCCCGATCGGACAAAAAACATGGCTGTCAGGACAATTCTTGTTTCTGAATGACTGATACATTAAAAATCTTCTCCTCTGAAACTGCTTGGCCAAATGAAATAATATTTGATATGGTGCATCTATGGGAGGTCCTTTATAACGTTTCCTCATTTTGTCCTAGGGACAAAAAACATGGCCGCCATGGACGATTCTTGTATCTGACTGGCTGATACATTTGAAAACCTTCTATAATACCGCTAAATGGAAGAATATTTGATTTGGAGCATCTTTGGAATATGCTTTATGAAGTTTCCTCATGTTGTCGGGATCAGACAAAAAATGTAGCCATGGATGATTCGTGTTTCTGATTGGTTGATACATTTAAAAGTCTTCTTCTTTGAAATTGCTTGACCAGATGGATTTTTTAACTGGAGCATCAGTGGAAGTACATTTATAAAGTTTCCAAATTGTGTCTTAATTTGAAACTAACCATGGCCACCACAGATAATTCTTGTTTCTGATTGGCTTATCCTGCTTGGTGAAATTGATTAATATTTGATATAGAGTGTCCATGGAAGTTTCATAATTTCATCCCAAAAAGACAAAACCAAGACCTCCAGAGAAATCTTGTTTCAATGGCTGATTCATTAAAAATTTTCTCCTCTGAAAACTCTTTGCCAAATGACAGGTGAGCTATTCAGGCTATTTAAAAGAATTCGAAGATACCAAAGGGTTTGGGATATTTTCTCACTTTCCTAACTGATTAATAATGGGGCGAAATTCAAAAAATCTTCATTAGACGATTACACAAAGCATAAATTCATATTGTTATCAGAACATTGGAAATTGTATTGAAATTAATATTTACACACTTATCAACAACTTATACTGGTATTAATACAGAAGCATCTGGTTTTAACTCACTTTTATTGACAATTAAGTTTGAAATCTTCGAAAGTATCCTGTTTGATGACATCGCTCGTTGAGAAACATACTTCAAAATTTCGTATTCAATTATGTCTTGGGGTTAGAGATTTTACATATATCGATGATTAATTAAACTGGTTATGTTTAAGGGTTGGAAAGATGCATTAACCAATCAGCTAATACATAAACATTCTATGACAAAAACATTCTTTCTGGGTTTTGCTACAATGAGTTACAGGATGGGTGCCACTAGTGGAGCAGGAGTTGCTCACCATTCTGTAGCACCTAAATTCACCCTGGTTTTTAGGGTTCATGTTACTCTAGCTTTAGATTTCAGTGTAGTGTTGTGTGTTCTATTTTGTTGTTTCCTTTTGTTGGCCATGGTCTTGTCTGTCTTCCGAATTACCGATTTCTGTCTGCCTCTTTGGTATCTTCGAATTCGGTTTATCATTGCGGATTATAACCTGGCATACATTTAAATAAGTGTGCATTCCTAGAGATATCTTCATTTTGCATATGTGTTAAAGTACTCCCTTAATAGATTTTTGTGCTTTTGTATGATTATATTATACTAGTACTATGTCTTTTATGCCTTCTGTTTACATTGATCTGGTCTTAATATTGAGCTGGAAGTTGGGGATGTTTGATACCACCAACACATGCCAACCCTACCACATATATAATGTGTCTATCACAAGGCAGGATTCGTGGAAATTGTTTTGCCTTCACTTTGTTTTTTATATTTTTTGAATAAAATTGATGCAAGATTTGCACACTTTTGCACATGCAAGTTTTATTTATATAAAGAGATCTACAGCTCGTCAGGAGAGGGACATTTTACAATTTTCCTACGTTTCTTACAGTGATTTTGTTTGGTGTCCTATCGATAAATATATATATTTACGACATATCAGCCATTATGTATATTTGTCTTTTAATAAAAATAAACAATTTTGCATATTTAATCGTAATTTTCATAAACAAAAGTGTTTATTTTTTATTTTTATAGAATTATTGTTCAATTCATCTCTTTTGATATTATTTTCAGTTAAGTAGTCGGAAAGAAGCTTATGAGAATCAACTACTTACCTTATGTCAAGGCGAGAAAAAACTTAAGCATTTGAGAGATGTGGTTTATTTGTCTAATATAGAACGGTCAAATAAGGAATTGGACAATTTGCGGTGTAAAATTTTCAACATTGGTAAAACATTGAAAACATTTGCAGAAAGAATTCCATTGAAATTTATTCATTTAGAACGATATCTGGAAGTTATTAGGAAAAGTGGTATAAACATCATCTCGTTGGATCATATAAACAGCTTTTCTACTAGGTGTTCTTTTTCACCTGTTGAGCTTAACCTCTTTCTGAAGTATGAACACAATATTGGTAACATCGTGTACTTTGAAAACGCAAAAGAATATGTGATACTAAGCCAAAAATGGTTGGCTAATGCGTTCAAATGTCTTGTGTCTGATAAAATTGATGTAACAGTGAGGGCAACAGATGACTGGCGTGCTTTGGTAACCCAAGGTGAGTTACGCTTAACTTTGGTATCCAAACTTTTTGAAAAGGAGAAAACGTTAGAATATTCCAAGTACCAGGGACATTTGCTGAATGTTATGGAGCAATCTCAAATTCTTACAAAGCCAAAAGTAATTAGAAGTGAAGGAATAGCAGAAGAATTGTCTACATACTATATGCCTTGCATAATTAAAGGCGACACACCTGACTATAGAAAACTTCTTAAAATTTTTGGGGCTGATTCAGAGGAGTGCACTAAACAACCATGGATTAAGTTTGCATTTGATTTCCTACCATTATCTTTTTTCTACCACATCTTATATCACTTTATAAGAAAATATGCTGTGTGTACCTATGACGATAACAGTAGTAAGGCATTGGCCTTGTTTCATGGTACTGGAGTATTCTTTTTTGATACAAATAAAACCCAAAGAATGGTGTTACGCTTTATTAAAAATTCAGTTTGCGTTCAACTTTGGGAATGGCGAAAACTAAAAAAAGGCAATTACAAAATGTTGTTAGAGGAAATTAAAAGAGAGATTACAGAGCTGCAGAACAAATACAAAGTTGATATATCTTATACAACAGCTGTAAAATGTGCAGAAGGAGATATTTTCTGTTCGACTGGATGGATATCTCACGATGACTTTGTTAAAGCAGGAAGAGAGTACTTATGTGAAGAACACAATTCAATGCATCAAACAAAAGAGCTGTACGATACATGGTTTGAAGAAGAAAAGACTGTAAGTTTGATCCTTTATTAGAGCAGAACAAAACAAATACGTAAAATTATTTTTCTCAAATATAGACAGTATGAAATCTCGAAAACAAGACCAGTAAAAACACAGATTACACACACAAAACTAAAAAGAACAAGTATTTGCTTCGTACCCCACGTAGTTTTTGTAAACCAAGACAAGATATGGAGTGTGTCTCTTTCTATTAAAATCAATGGGGAAAGCGGACACATCTAAAACCTCAGGACTCTGATGGTCTGTAGGATTAAGCAGTTCTGTGTAAAATACTAGAAAATTCTTTTATTACATACAAAGACATACCGAATCAAACAAACGGGTCAAGGAAAAGCAAATAAATCAACACGAGGACACTACATTGTTACGGCCTGGCTTTTAGTAAACAGAATAAACACTGACTATCATATTTGTTGTAACTGTCATTTTGTCTGTAGTTGTAATTAGAAATATTTCAAATAACAACGAAGCCAACCACACATTTAAAGTTGAATGCATCAGGTCTGCTATTCTTTCTAGTTATCAGCTATTTTATGGGTTATAATCATTTATGATAATGTAAAAACCTGTTAATGTAAAGATTTTACCTATTCAAGAAAAGTTTTATAACATGCCGCATAAAATTTCAAGGTGGAGAAATGGCATTTACGAACTGTTAAAAATCTCAGAATACCTGGCATTTGACTATTACATTGAAAAATAGGGGTCACCGTCCATTAATGCACAGATATGACATCCGAAAATAATGCCTTTTATATAGAATTTACAAAGGAAAAAAAAGTAGGAGTTTCACAAGAATGGTGTTGCTAAAACGCGGAAACAGAAAATGGAACGTAAGATATTAAACAGAGACTTTAATACTATTTTTAAGATAAGAGCCGGTTTTCATTGATAAAGCTACCGATTTTACTTATTTTTAAATTTCAAAAGAAAGGTGACATGTTGACCGTTGCAGGTGGCCAAGTTGCACAGAGAAGTTTTGAATTATTTGTAATTTTCTCATTGACGTTAATCGGATCCAGTAGGCTCGATGAAGGGAATTAAGATAATCGATTTTTTTAACTAGGATGGAATTAAAAATGTAAACAAAAAAAGGGATAATTCAATTAAAAGATGTAAGTGATATTTTCTTTAAAGCGGCTGAGATCTCTCCTCCTCAAAGTAAATAAATGATAGAGGAGAACAACACAAAACATTGATAAAAGTTATTAAAAAGCAAAATATTTTCTTTCTTCAGTAACCAATTAAATGGTGTATATTTAAACGTTAAACAATCTTAGGGAAAGATCGGACTTGCAAAAGGGGTTGAGTTGGGCCTTAGTCTTTTAAATATATCTTTGCTGAATGGCTGCACATTGAGAAAAATAAACATAATTTGACTCAGAACGATTGAAAGTTAAAAGGCTGTTCCCTAATCACTCTTTGAATAAATTAAATAATTAAACTGCATTGTCAAACATATGAATTCATAAGACTTCTGATAATTTCAAATTATTGTTGTCCATGAATAACAGCATAAAAATCTCGTTACTTGATTAAAGGTCATGTAGTATTGAGTTTCAAGTCAAATCCAAACTGATTCGGATTACTGTAACATGACCTGGTTTTGTTATGAAGACAGTTCAATTTTACTTATTTTTATTTACTGATACAGACAGTACACTATTACATCGCATCATAACATCACTGTAACACCTTAACACCGTAAGAACTGAAACAAAGCAAAGAAACTATCTAATTAAATAAACATATGACCTACTTATTAACAATTTAGCGACAGTTAAGCTGATCTGAAAAGAGTTTGATGCAACAGACGAATGTGCTGCTGCGGTAGGTTAAGTTTCTTCCTAATTTACTGTCACATAAAGAACAGCGAAAAATATTACACCTTTCCTCTCTATAATCACGAGAAATGATTCATTTACCTATGGGGACCCAACCCTATGAGACTAAATCTGTTTTACCCCTACTCTTAGCCCAACCCTAACCCCAATCCCAACCCATCTCTAACCCTTACCCCCGACCCCAACAAAATTTAACCCATAATCTAACCCTAACCACAAACAATATCCCAATCCTTAAGCACTGGGTCGCCTAAGGTAAATGAATGCCAAAATAAATCTTGCATTATCATCACCTTATGAACATTTGCAATAAAAAATGCATGCAATAATTTCTGCATTTACAGTATTATATTTTCCTCACAGTATAGAACATACTTTGATTATTCAAGGGTTTTACAACAAAGTAAGACAAAAATATCTTTATGAATTTTGACCTCCCTATCTTATGATATTTTGACCCACCCCACCTCAACACCTAGGATATGTCAACCTCCAATTAAAATTGACTAAATAATCTAATTTCAGTTAAAAAAGCAAATCAGTTTTATAGGAAAAATCTTTTAATATCTTTTAAAAGTTTCCCTTTGTTATTACATTTTGACCCCCTAAATGAAATGCTAAGCTCAAGACTTAAAAAATAAGTTGATCATCCATTCAATTAATTTTAAGCTTTTACAACAGAGTCGACAATAAAATTTTTTTATGAAATTTAGACATCCCTATCTTATTTTATACTATATTTTGACCCTCTTTCAAATACCTAGGATATGTCAACCTCCTTTTATAATTGAATAAATAATCTAATTTAATCTCAAAAAGCAAATCAATTTTAAATGTATGAC
This sequence comes from Geukensia granosissima, assembly GCA_032357055.1. NCBI lineage: Eukaryota > Metazoa > Mollusca > Bivalvia > Mytilida > Mytilidae > Geukensia > Geukensia granosissima. The sequence continues at coordinate 2,446 of JAULBM010041810.1, read as the reverse complement.
ATAGACCAATTTTATGTATTATACTGATATCCACCGCATGTCTCATGTGCCTGTCCAAAGAAAGGAATTATGTTCATAGGGTAATCTTTGTAAATGTTTTGTTACATGTACATTTTTGATAATATTTAGGTAAGAGCAGTATTATTTTACGAACACACATTTTTTTTTTGGGGGGGTGGTGATTTAGAGATTTTCACAAGGACAAGACAACAATAATCTTTATGATATTTTTACCCCCCCCCCACTCCGCAACCTCAAAAATCTAGGATATATAACCTTTTATAAAAATTGAATAAACAATCTTAATTAAATTAAAAAAAGCAAATAGATTTTAAAGAAAAAATCTTTATGAAATTTTTACACCCCCCCTTATGAAAATCGTAGCTCCATGATACTTTGAATTTAATGAATTCAAAGATTTTACAACAAAACCAGACAACAAAAATCTTTATGAACTTTTGACCTCCCTATCTTATGATATTTTGACCCCCACCCCCGAAACCTCAAAAACTTAGGATATATAACCTCCTTTTATAACTGAATAAATAATCAGACTTGAATTCAAATTGCAAATTGATTTTTTGAAAGCAAAATCTCTCTGAAATTCTTACCCCCCACTTTATGATATTCTGACCCCTCTAACTATGATATATTAACCTCTCCTTTTACATGTAGTATTCAGAATTTAATAGGGGGTCAATATTCCATAAGGGAGGTCGAAAAATCATGACCCCCGGGGTAATTTTATCATATGATATTCTTATCCCGGGGTCAAAATATCATATGACACCGGTCAAAATTTATCGGCACATAGGACTGGTGCAAATTGCAGTAGGACAAATATTTTTATGGTATTACTTTAGTTGGGACATTCTTCTTTTTGTACTGATAATATCAATAGGACACAAGTTTTTCCAAACAAATACTTCCAACTATTGTTTTACTAACTTTTAAAACACAAACTAATTTACCAATAAGGTGTAGTATGAACTTTAACATGTTTAAAGAAAAATGTCCGGAATTTTCATGCATTTCATTGACATAAAGTAACAGTTGTCTACTAAAAGTAAAATTGAGCATAAATGCATAGTTTATTGATGTATGATATAATACAAAAAAATATTTCAGTTTTTAAATTAACCTATTAACCGAAAAGGGATGTTGTCTTCATTAAAAAAAAATATTCACATTTTCTGTTTTTTTAATTAAAGAAATTGCAAGTAATAAGTAAAATATATATTGAACATAAAACATAGCGTCAATCATATCTGATTGAGAACCAAAAAAAAATTTCAGTTATTAAATATGGCTTGCAAGTGTTGCCAGATATACCAATATGTATTTTTTCAACTTTTTAGTCAAATATTATTATTTTTAATTTATTTTATTACTTTAAAACAATAAAACTTGGCAAGCAGTAAAAAACATATATTGAGAATAGATTCTAATTATTATTTATATATGAGAAAGAACAAAAGTATGGTTTCAGTTTTAACATATTGCTTTTCAAGTGTTGAATTATTAACCGCTAAGGTATTGTGTCATCTTGACAGACAAATATCAAGAATTTCCAATTTCTTTATTGAAATACAATAAAACTTTAAAAGTAGTAAGAACAGTACATATTGAGGATATATACTTATTATGATTGAAATCTGAGAAAGAACAAAAGTATGGTTTCAGGTTTTATATATTGCTCTGCAAGTGTTGATCAATTACACGATAAGGTATTGTGTCATCTTGACAGACAAATCTTAAGAATTTCCATGTTTTCTTATCAAAATAAAAGAAAACTTGGCAAGAAGTAAGAAAAACGTATAATGAGGATAGAAACTAAATATGATTGAAATCTGAGAAAGAAAAAAGTATGGTTTCAGTTTTAATTGATTGCTTTGCAAGTGTTAAATTATTAACCGATAAGGTATTGTGTCATCTTGATGGACAAAAATGAAGAATATTAATGTTCCTTATTGAAATACAATAAATCTGGGCAAGTAGTAAGAAAAATTTATATTGATTTGTTTGTTTGTTTGAATGGGGTTTAACACCACTTTCAACAATATTTCAGTCATATTGCGGCTGTCAGTTTTACTGGTGGAGGAAGCCGGCTTGCCCGGAGAGAACCTACGACCTGGGGCAGGTAACTGACAAACCTTATCACGTGCGATGCGAGTTAAACGCATCCCATTTTTGTATGGTACAAACCCAGGCGCGAACTCACGCCTTATTGGTGATAGGTTTCAGTGATCTGTACAGGTAAGTTTACATCAAATACCTAGACCACTCGGCCACCCAGGCCCCGTAACTTATATTAAGGATAGATTCTAATTATTAATGAAATCTGAGAAAGAACAAAAGTATGGTTTCAGTTTTTATCCCGGCACTTACGAATGAAAGTTCAGGGATATTGTCGTTACCCCCGTCTGTCCGTCCGTCCGTCTGTCCG
>JAULBM010041799.1:0-10773 GCA_032357055.1 Geukensia granosissima | reverse complement strand
AGAGCCACTTCCGGCAAACAAATGGCTGACTTTACAATGTAAAATCCCCGTAGAGAATTTAAAACTCGGTGCTGCTTTAAATGCATCGTGATTGCTAAAAGTTATTATTGCAACTTACTTGCACTTTATTCAATATACAATATAAACGCTATTTTATAAGAATACGGCAGACCATTTTTCTTTCATATCGTTTTTACCCGTTCCAACAAACTCTGACATAGAGTATAAGTTTGACTGATCTTCCTATCCCAGAAAAGCCCTTTACATGCAGTAAAATTTTACTTTTCAATATTTGTTATAAGCGTATGTATTGTCAGATGTGGAGCGTATCTTTATGGAATATATTCTATATTCTTTTTTTGTGTATTATTAAGGGGTTTTCTCTTTACTGTTTGGAGGTCGTAAAAGAGTTCCCCGTGCCTGGGATGTATGTTCAAATTTATTTCTGGATGTTGGAAAGCATGTTGAGATACAGTTTACATATTTCCAACATTGAAATTTCTAAAATTCCTTGATTGTTATGACTGTTATTTTATGTAAGTCCTATCAGTGTCCATTTCGTCATAAACGGTATATTTTATTTAGTTAATTAAGGTACTTACAAATTAATAAAGTTGAACTGATCTATCTATTTTAACCCCTAGCGTATCGGATTGAGGTTAATCCAGATAGATGATTTATACCCAGTTAAATTTGGCTTTTCAATATTTGCTATAGACTTATTTTTCTGGCATAAATTCCATATACTTTCTTTAGAATATGACACAACTGGAACATGTGCAATAACAAACATTTTCAACACAAAATTTATGTAAGTCAATCTTCAAAAATGTTTAATATTTGACTAATTAAAAAAATCCAATCCACAATCAAGTCAGTCGTCTACAACCAAATCTTAAATCTATACTTTTTAATTTATAAACGGAGTTTTTAGACGTTTTGTGTCTGAGCCGACGAACCTCATTAATAATAAATGATATTATATAGTTAGGGTAGTGAATATGGTGTGAACTTCATATCGTAATTTCTTTAATTAACTTAGCTTTATTAAATGAAACCATTATATTCCTTATTTTCGTTTTTGTAGGTTCCGCTCCGTTATAAATTCGGTTCTTATTCCTACATAAATAAGTAAAAGGTGAAACATAATTATTTACCTAGTTCAAGTTTCTTACATACATAAACAAATCATAAACTTTATTACACAAAAAATGCCAAATAATTATAAAGATATTAGACAACAAATCATATGGGGAAATTGCTTTATAAAGTTTAAAGGAAAATGTCTCATAATCAATAGGTGGATTGAAAACAATATCATATATGTAAACGATATAATAGATAACAATGGCGAGATAAATGAAAATATTATTTTTTTAAAAACTGACAACGAAAATTAATTGGATAAGTGAACTTACAACGCTTAGAAAACCATTGCCAAAAAACTGGTTAACCATATTAAAAACTGAACAATCTTTAAGAACACAGGTTCAAACTGATAAAAAATTTTAATGAAATAGTAAAAGCATATCTGAAGTTAACTCAAAAAGTATTTATAAAAGTATTTTGTCCATGGGAAATAAAGAAATGCAAATAGGATTTATAAAATGGGAAAATGAATTAAACAAAAGTAACATCTCAACAGCTATTAAAAATATGTTAGTTTTTAACTTCAATTATATAAAAGACAACAAATTGAGGATGTTCAGATGGAAACTACTGCACTACATACTTCCAAACAAAAAAATGTTGTTCCAATGGAAAATTTCAGACACTCCCTTATGTAACTATTGTCAGAGAGAAGAGTCATATCTTCACTACTTTATAGAGTGTAAATATTTAATATCTTTTTGGGACCAAATAAAACAATTATTTAACCAGTTAAGTTTAGGTTATCACTTACTAACCTTGAAAAACTTGGTCTTAGGACATAAAATTGAAGATAAACAATACTATGAAATCAACTATCTCTTAACCCTTATTGTGTTCTCCATTTACAAATCTTATTTCATATCTGAACAAAAAATAAAGCTGTAAATGTTCATAATATTTTCAAAAAAGAGTTTATGTCCAGATATGATATTCATTTTATAATTACAGGAAATACAAGCAAATTTATGAAGAGTATTGTATCAAATATATAATATGCTGTATGCTCTACTATTTTAATAAGACAAGTTCATCAAGTTCATAAAATTTAATGTTGGTAATATTTAGACATTGATAGAGCTATGTATACTATATATATGTGTTTTTTGTATGTACATATAGCATATTGTAAAGAAAACTGGGCCGTTTGAATTTCCCAAAGCATTACTCAGTTCTCACAACGAGTCATACCTGGGGTAAAATGCGAATAGTATAGTCTATTTATAGAATAACATGAAGACCAGGTACGCAAGCAAAGTGATTTGCATATAGACACTCACGTGTAAGACTTAACGGATCAAAAAGCTATGTCAAAATTTTAAAACTAGATAAAAACATTACTGTCAATATATATTCACTTACCAATCATACCATTGTTATGTTCAAGGCGAATTTAAAACAAAATTTCATATTTTTTTAAAACTGAAAGTAAGCAGGAAACTGCGAATGGTAGCATAAAAATTTACCAATGACGGAAACGGACCTTAGTTAACTTGCATTTATACTGGTCTTCATTGAGTAAATATACTTGAAATACTTATATATACTTATATAATTATACTTCAAACAAGAATAACACAGATATGTGCTATATACCTAGTAGTTTCTAAAAACTAACATAATATCTATGTTCAGAAAATTATTGACAAGTACCCTGGACTTGTCAATACTAACACACAGGGAACTCTTGGGTAAGCTGGATCCCTAGAGTATTTGTTGACAGCATTTGGTGCAATAAATCTATTTATTTGTTGTTAAAAAAAATAATAATTCTATTTCCATTTTTTACATAGGTGTAAAATGAAAATTATTATTAGAAAAAATATAGGTCGGCGCTTAACTTTTGTCGGATTGTATATTGTTAAGTTCATACTGCTTTCCAGGGCTAGTGGTCAAACGAAATAAACGAAAGCAGCAACCGACGAACTTTAAAAATCAAACAGAAAGTCACCTTATCCGATTAGAGAGTACCTTAATTACAATAAATATGATTAGCAAAAATGCACGCAGTTACTGAAAGCAAGCTTAGGTTGAGATTCATGCTGATAAGACATCGAGCCTTTTTAACACGAGATGTCATCAGTATGTCCGACGATTTCATACAGTGTTGTCAATAAACGTGACTAAAAACAAGATGGATGCAATTCCAAATTTATATATATTTATTTAAGGAAACAACATTTTTATTTATAACCAGTTTTAATGTCTTGACTACAACTTGTACCCTTTGTGGATCAGATTGTTTATCTGAACATTAACATTCAATAGATCACCTTTCCAATTTATTTGCTTATATGTAATGTTTCCATGTAGGGTGTGATATACATTGTCGTATCAATATTCAGCTTTTGCAGCCGTATTTTTGTTTAAAATATTTGTAATGGTTATAAAATTTTCAAAAGTCTTGATAACTAGTAACCCTGTTGCAAATGTTTACCAGTAAGATGAAGGTTAATTAAGTTAAAACTCGGGCAAACCGAACTAGTTGTGATATGTACAGCCCAAAGAAGGGGGAGCCTAATGCACGTCCCTATCAAGAAATGGAAAGTTTACTATAAGGACAGAAAAATCATCCTTTTTATTATAATTTTATTGCATAAATCACCTTGTTCAATTTTTTAATCTAAATATAAAATAGGTGTTCTATAATCACTGAAATTAGATTAATTTATTTAATTTCTTTAGGATAAATATATTTTTCAAATAGTAGAAATAGGAATAGGAGATGTTGTGGTATGATTATCGATGAGACGGCCTTCCAAAAAGTATAAAATGCAGATATCTAAATGTAATCTGTAGGCCTTGAGCAATAAACAAATATCAACAGGTAAGGCAAGCCAGCTGTAAATGACCAAAACAAAAAAAGGCATGACAATCATACTCAACATCATTTGGCTAATTAAGTTAATAATGCAAAATGAATAACAGTAAAACACAAAACAACGCCATCTTATTAACAACAGGTTCAATGCTTTTGACAGGCGCATAATGCATATGACGAACTTAAAAACTTAAAAACTTAATTGTGTTTTAAACAAAACAACAAAAACTAAAACCATAAATATCAACTGTTTCTTATTTAAACCTTTCAGTCAAATAATTTATTACCAATACTACGCTGTAACAAGATGTGTCGACCTAAAATACTTCCTGTTTCTTACAGCTAGTTCCAAAACCATTTTAATATTTAAAAATAGGCATTTATCTCTGACCTTTGACCAATTTATAATTTTTAAATAGATTTATTTATAGATCCGATTCAATATATACTCAAAGAAAAAAGAAACTGTGCATCTGTATGAAATTTCCATAACCTGTATTATTCAACTCGTTTTTCTCCTAATACTTACCGTATTTACTCAAAATGTCAACGAACACTTACAGATCTAATTTTGTGAAATTTCATGTTTTTAAATCACAGTTTACTAGATTCGAAAAAACTACATTTTTATCCAAAAATGACAAATTACCATTTTGACATAAATAATGAGGTAGGTTCATTAATTGGTGACCCTTTTATCAAATTTTATCCAGATTTGAAAGCATGCTATTGATTTCAAAAACATGTGTGAAATTCAAAAGGTCTTTTTGTGAATTCGTTTTTACATCCTCCTTTAATTTTTCCTCTAAGGTCTATTGGTGTGATTTTTTTCTTATAACATTTGAAATTATCAAAATCTCTAACCCAAAAAAAGTTTGAATCTAGCATCCCAGTTTAATTAAATATTTACAATTTTATGTATGCACCGTTTCTTTTTTTCCATTAGTATATTCTACACATAAATATATTGGATTTCCTACCGGTGAGTCACTTTTCAATTCATATGGTTTATATGTAATGTTTAGGATGAGATATGAAAATTAATCAATTGCAGACGTAATTTTTATTAAGTATTTGTTACGGTTATAAACTGAGTGGACATGGACGGGCACAGTGATGTATTTTAACTGACAGACTGTGTTGTATAAAATTTTAAAAGTCTTGAGAAACTTTTGTTGTAAGTGTAAGTGTAATATAATTCTTCTTATAACGATAACGTGTAATTAGTGTAATTATGGTGAGATGTAGCCAGTACAGAAAACACCATGATTTTACGGCTTTTCTCAAATAAAACAACGTTTCCTACCTATGATTTATTTTTAAAATTTTGTCGCATCCAATGCAACAAATGTAGTCATTCTTTTCATTGGAAGATAAATTTATATAATTCATAATGGTTATGTGTCATCATTCCAATATAGCAGATATAAAAAACAAAACAATTTTACACTTGAACTCAATTGATATGATAAGAAAATGCAACGAATTTATGTAAAACATTATGCATTAAATCTGACAACTGGAGACATCTATCCATTGGTGTCGACTGAAGAAAGCCTATATATATTGAGTAATTTTAGTGACCGTTATGACCAGAATATTCTCTAAATATTTGTAGTTGGAATTCTTTCTGTGACAAGAAAATATTCGTTCCTTATCTTTTTTCATTTATTTGAATATTGGTATTGTTTCGACAAAGCTGCCCACATATTATTATCGTTTTTATCAATTTCATTTTGCATCTTTGACAGATTTTCCTGTTATTTTTTATGACATGTACATGTATTATTGGTAACATCCCAGTGTTGGTCTTCTCCCAATTGGTCTTCTCCCAATTGGTCTACTCCCAGTTGGTCTACTCACATTTCGTGTAGTTTAAATAAATGAATAAATTATTCCCATTTTGTCTACTCTAATAAAATAAGTATTTTCCCAGAAAGAAAATCGAAAATATAATTTTATTTTACATTATATAATTCATCAAATCATTTTGAAAAAAAAATATTAAAAGTTATTTTTTGGTTGTTTTTTTTTTTTTTTTTTTTTTTGTTTCTCTTAACAAATATATATTTAAATTACACGAATTAACTGGAAGTCAAGTAGTTATCAGAATGTTGCCCCCTTTCTTATGACAAAACAAACATTGATGGTAGATATTCAGAACTTTAACCATAATATCATAACAATTGTCAATGATAATCAACTCCTAATATGTTGTGAAACTCTAGACAAAACAAAGGACATTGTCAAATTTGATGCATGAGATGAAGCCATTCCGTATGAACTCAAAGGTGTTTCGAAGTAACAATTTATCTACAAAAACAAAATTAACATCAAAACCTCAAAAGTATCAAAATAAGAGAACAAAATAAAATGTAAAGTTAAATTTCATACATTTTAAAATAAAACATTTTGATTTTAAAGTAGACCAAATGGGAATAACATTTTTTTCACAGTAGACGAACTCGGAGTAGACCAAATGATAATAGACCAACTGGGAATAGACCAACTGGAGATAAACCATTTTATTTGTTCCCAAGTTTTTCACAGGTTAATGAAAGGTATCACACCACAGTTATTTGTGATTGATTTCGTTATGTATGTATATTGAGAGGCTAAAATGAAAAGCCATAAAAAGCTTGAATTAAAAGTCTTTGTTTTGGCATTTAAAATGACTTACATGAAACAGTAAAATTTCAGGTTACAATGGAACCAACATTAACCAACATTAATTTCCAGAGATGTATACATATATGTTGAGCAAGATGTTCTATTTGAATTTGAAAATAAGAATTTACAGGAATCGTGCGTTTCTTTCGACGTTCAGCATAGTATACATGTAAAAACAATTCAACAAATTGATTTCAGGATGAAAGATTTCCCCCAAACAACCAACACAGAAATATAAATTTTATTGATAATCAACAACATAAAATGCAAGCTGTATATTCAAAGCATATGTCAATTTTAGTTTGTTACAGTTCGTGCTATTTTATGACCGTGTACATGGTGTAGTAAAAACTAATGAACATTTACCGAAATAGCCAAATCCGTATTTTTCAAGGGCATAATTAACGGTTTAAGTGGGGTCTATATTTGATGATTACCATATAACTGTTTACACTTCATTATTGAAAAAATGCACACAAGTGAACTGTATCATTGTCTTTCAACCAAAAACAAAACAATTCGATTTAAGAACATGTCTGAGTTGGTTTAGATGATGGGAAGGTTATTTTGGGGTGATTTTGAGTCACATTTCGAAGATAAAATACTGGAACATAATTTTATATTTTATGTGCAAAGGACAAGGGTCGTTAAGGCCATAAAAATGAAAATTGGCTAATATATATTATTTTAACTTTTTTGTATTGAATAATGTCTATAAAATATCCAACATAGTTTTTATTTTTTTTAGTTCTACAATGGTCACATGACACATAGAAAATGCTTTCAATGTGAAAATACTAAGAAATTTATAGTTTGATGCAATATTTGATACTATTTTGTCGATTTTGATATAAATCACACAAAACATCACAACCAAACTTTGCACAATTAATGATCTATCATGTACAAATGTTTGGTTAAAATATCTTCGTGATGTTTTTGTTCTTTTGTGCGATGATATCTATTTTGAACAAAACACCTCCCAAAATTGAGTATTTTTACCGAAAATGTTAAATTCTTGTCAAAATAGTCAAATATACCCTTTCATGTTGTCGAAATGACGAAAAGTATACAAGAAGAGTAATGAATCATTAAAAGACGATTATTAAACAGCATTTTCACAAAAACCTATTATTGTGTCACAAAATCTAAAATTTTGGCCAAATATGGGTCTTAACGTACCTACTCCTTTTACAGTGCAAGCATATTTTATCAGTCTACATACGTCCAAATGCCCCCAATCAAAGCACTATAAAAGAATTCGGAATCGAGATAAAATTGCTTATTATTTATATCAAGTTGAAACGACAATCCCAATGCTAGAAAATACCCAATCACGTGATTTATTCGACAATGTGCTAATACAGCTCTGACAGGTACACATCGTTTTAGCATATGGACTGAAGTCGTATAATAACTTCCACGTAATTCGAAATACACAATTACCAATGATAAATAAATACGGAGAATTCTGGTATGCTATATGTAAATTTCAAGGGGTAACCTCTCATCAGTAAAATTATAATCAAAACATATGAGTTCCAAGATCCAAACATAGCACACGAAGCACTCAAATCCAAACATATCGAAATGGGAAGCGAAATCCGAATAAAGTGTTATGAACTGGTTGTTTCCATATTTTATTGACATTTATTGAATCCGTATATCGTTATGATTTAGGAAACACTCATTAACTAGTGCATGTAACAATCACAACGTGTGCATTGTTCATAATAAACAAGTGCCAATCTATTTGACACACAATAATTAAACAGAGTTGAAAATTTTAATCAGATGATATGCAGTAAAATAGTATAGTTAATCAAGTTAAAATATCAATTGATTTTGAAAATATATCATTTGAAATAAAGAATATGGAATAAATGCCGGAGAGACGCTTACACATTCCATATTTAAATTTTAACGAATTGATCTGCGTACATAGTTCTTTTCTTTATTAAACTTTAAGGTAAGAATTGTACATATAATGCATTATAATGTTTGCTCCATGGAAAAAACTCGAGAAATACAGATAACTGTAAAATTGGTTTCATTGCAATTAAAGAAAGTGACTTTTAAAACATGTTAAGAAGACCGATCACTCAAAAATGAAAACTTAAGTTGTAAGTGTAGAACACGCATGTGAGAGATCAGAAGTGCATAGTTCAACAGATAAGACAAAGGAGTAAGTTCACGAAGGGCCAATTCCGGACCTAGCTTGAAAATTAGTTTTTTGTTAATAATCTACTTAAACAAGCTTTATTTCGGAACAAAATATGCAATTTTAATTAATTTTGTCTCAATATTGACTATTTTTCGGGCTGTAAAAATATTACTAATCACTTATTTATTGAAATAATCAATAAACAAATAAAACAATGCTGTATATTTCAAACAACAACAAATAACATTTACGTCAATTAAATTATTCATAGAAACAAGGTTTTAGTCGTATTCTCAACAATTAAGTAATTTTATTTTTAAAAACTGCTTTACAGCTTCCGATATGGTACGGACTCTGGTTGATTGTTGAAGGCCATAATGGGAAATGTAGAAGTTAAAATTCAAGTGTCTCGTGGACAATCATGCCACATCTCCTATTTTTATATTTTATCATAATATTTTTGAACAATAAATAAAAGGTAAAACAGCGCCTTATGTTTCAAATGAACAACAAATAACAATTATATAAATTATTTTTTTCATATAAATAAGGTTTTTAGTCATATATCCAACATTTAAGTAGTTTACGGGGATAAAACATGCATTCCTTTACAAAAATCACATATTTCTTAAATAATCGATAGAATTGATTACTATGCTGTATCATTTAAATGAATGAGAAGTAATAACATGAAGAATTACATTCATTTCAATGATAATGTTCATACAGATTAAAGTTTTTAATCATTTTTGCAATGTTTTATTTTTTTTTTGCGAGGGGTGGGGTGGGGGTAAAAGTTATTTTTACAAAAAAATTACATATGTCTCGAAATAGTCGGTAGAATGTAAAAGCAATCTTTTTTATTCCAATGAATATTACAAATACCATTTATTTCATTTATATTTTTAATACATTTTGTCGTATAATTTTTTTAAATCATATTTCCAACTTAAAGTAATTTTATGTGAAAACTGCATTTTTAACAAAACAAAATAAAAAATCATGGAAATTTTCAATTAAATATAAAGCTATGTTAAAAAGTTCAAATGAATATCAAATAACATTTATTTCAATTATAGCTTTTATATAAATTATAGTTTACAATGTTATTTTGGGGAAAAAAATTAAACAAAAATTTGTATATATCTTGAAAAATTAAAAAAACAAATTACCGTTTAATTCAAATGAATGACAACTTTGCTCCTTTGAATTCCTTTGTACCAGCTGAAGTTTTCATACAAATAATTGTTAAAATCATATTTATTTGTTTGAGTAAATTTTTTAGCGGAATGAATTTCGGAATATGAAATATCATATATTTCTGCAAATGATCAATTTAATATAAAAAATCAAAAAAAATTAATATAATAATTCAAATTAATGAAAAATAGCATATGACATTAAGGTTTTTTTAATGTAAATAATAGTTTTCAATCATAATTTAAACATTTAAGTATTATTTGGGAAAACAATTTTTGTTTGAAAAATTATATATTTCAAGAAATAATCAATTATAAATAAAAATAAAAACAACACAATATAGTTCAATGAAAAAAAACGAATTTTTATTTAAAGTCTTCATATAAATTTAACAGCTTTCAATCACATTTCATTTATTTGAGTAATTTTCGGTGGCAAAAAAAATTTCAATCGAGAGATTCTTTACAAATTTACTTATTATCTCCCAATCACAATTAAGGGCAATTTATCACTGTTGATGCCAGGTGATCGATACAGGCGTCTTTTAAGTTGTTGATTTTTCGCCCTTTTTTGATTTGGTCAATATATACCATAAATGTTCTTTGTCAATTCGGATCACTGATTTGATAAAGATCGTGGATTCATACATGTATTTAATAACGAAATAAAGGTTTACCAACAAATTTAACGTCTTAATATAAAAATAGGAGATGTGGCACGATTGTCCATGAGACAGCCACCCACCAAGTGACAGTAGAATTTTAACTTC
>JAULBM010041788.1:0-10773 GCA_032357055.1 Geukensia granosissima | reverse complement strand
AGCTGTAAAAGGCCCCGAAATGCAAATTGTGAAGCTATACATAAAACACGACAATCGACCTAATCTAAAGCAAAAATAGTTTCATTACAACTGTATTTGGACCCTTTTGTTATATCCTGAAACGATTTGGCTTACTATTTCGATTTATTGAATTTAAGTTTTCTGTCTTATGGTTGATTTGGGATTTCCCTTTTTAGCTCTTACAGTGTACACTGTTTATGGTTATTAACCACTGAACTACGTAAACATTATAATCTTAGCGATAAATTATGCAGTACACAATCCAGAACAGATGCGAATTGTGTCTTTCTGACATATATTCCATATTTTATCCTTTAAATATTTAAACTGTATCTATTAATATACGTACAAAATACAGCTTACAAGTCCAAACTACATTGACTGAATAAAAGGTTCATTGAACGTGAACCTCGATATGGCTGTATCTGCAACTAAAGCAATTTTAATCGGATTGGACAAGGCTGTGTAACACCAGAGATGTTCGCAAATTATATTCAAACAACATGAGTTAAAAATAACTTTTCCTGGCATATTTCAACCAAATTTAACTAAAATGTTGTAAAGAGATATCAGATAATTAGATACAACAATATTTACTATATTATATTAACGTCATTAATCGTGAATAACTTTGCAAAGCAAACAAATTACGCGTGTCTGTTTAAGTGTAAACAAACAAACATCAGTTTGCCAAAAACATGGCGTCTCTACGGTATCGGGTTAATACCTGAATGAGTGGTAATTGCCTTACAAAAATTTAATGAAAGCAATAGTGTGTTATTTCAGGTTATAAATGTATCATAAAAGAAATCATTATTAATAAAAGACCTCCATGGACTGAATGTTTCTATTTTGACCGCTGAATTTGTTCCTTTAAACTGTTATGAAATTACAATAACAATAAGAATTTGAATACTTAAACAGTAATATAAACTAAATAATTCCGATAAAATTTAAACATACTATGCTAAAACAAAAAACTATGTAGCCAAAAAATATTTTAATAGTTTCAAGCACGTAAGTTTGCTGTTATATACAAGCCCTATGCAACTTGCCCACAAACTTTGCTTTCATTAATAAGCTAAGGCATGACGTCATCAAACAGTAACTATAAGTACTACAGTAACTTTAAGTAACAGTCACGTCTAGATTGGATGTGTTGATAGCTTTGACGCTAATCATGGACACATGATCCCCTGCAGTTGACTCGTCAACCATGAAGCACAACCAGTGAGCCGGCAAGTTCAACCAGTCATGCCTCTTACTGAAAGGAATGGCAACAGTATTTTTAGAGTCATTTATAAAGTGAAATATGATATAATTGTTGTTAACCAGAGACAGCACTGTTGGAACTATACGAGTGCGAACTGTTCTAATTACTTGGCTTCATCACTGATTTGGTTAAATCTCCGAGTCTAATGTGATGGAGTGCAGTCTTTGACATTAACCCCATTCTTTCATTTTCATAATTGTTATGTTCATAGGAATTTCACATGAAATCCTAAATTGTTTTCATTTCCCATAAATATGATAATTCTGGATGGATTTTACTTATATTTTATAAGTTTTTATTTGAAAGAAAAATTGCAAATGAACTAACTACTTTTCGCGTCAGCTGTTTCTGCGTACCCATCCACATGTATTAATATTTAGGCAAAATGATGTAATACTGCAGATCCACTGTTTACCTATGGATACCAAACAGTTTTCAAATTCTAATACTCTATAATATGAAAATGAAAAGATGTGGGATAAATGTCAGAGAGACTGCATTCCAACCAGGTGAAAAAACAGAGGAGTTTACAAATCTAGAGGTCTCCACAAGGCCTTCAACAAGAGTGGAATACCACTCATAGTGAAAAGCTCTAAATCGCCCCAAATAAAAAAATCGTTTATGCGGAAAATAATACTGCACCTACCTGAATATTATTAGACATGTCCATTACATAGAACAAGAAACACAAAGACAAACCTATGACCACAACTCCTGACTTGGAACAGTCCCATTAAAACATGTGGTAGGGTTTAACTGGTTTAGTAGGATCCCAACCCTCCTTAAACGAGTGGTCAAAGGAAAAAATCGAAGAAAATAAAATCTGTAACACAAGAACTATAAAAATTAAACAGAAAATCTCACAATCCGTTTAAAGAGCACCTTAACTACAATAAATATACATAACAAAAATACATGCAAAAAGAAGATAGATCTCTAATGAATGCTCCCAGTTACTGAAAATAAGCTTACAATGAGATTCCTGATAATAAAACATCAACCCTCGCAACACGAGATGTCATCAAACACAGTATGTGATTCAGTACCGTGTTGTCTATAAAAGTTTTAAAATCTAGACTCCACTGTCGAACTTGTACCACTTGTGGATAAGTTTGTTTAACGGAACGCGGAGTCTTTCAATTTGTAAGCTTTATTTGTTATGTTTCTATAGAACCTTCAGTGGTTTCAAAAATACAAAATTACTAATGTTGAATATGTGGAAATTTTGGCATGCTTTATGTACATTTGAAGGAGTAACCTCATCAGCAGCATTGGAACCTTAACGTAGGAAATCAAAGATTCAACCTTAGCAACAGAAGCACTTAAATCCAAAGGAATTGAAATGGAAAGCTAAATCCGGCGGCAGGGACAACTACTAAGACTAATACTTTTCGAGGCCTTTCCCTATTTTCAGTGTTTTAAAATTTAAACAATGCAGCACATTTCTGTTAAAAATTGTTTGATAAATTTCAAATCAGACAAATTAAATCGGGTGCCTTTTGTGTTTAAAAATATGCTGAAGAAGAAAGTGGATCTCTGATGGTAAACATATTATCTTTTTGAACAAATGAGTCTTAATATAAATTGTAAATACATGTATCAGGTTCCAGTCGCGTACACTTTCTCAATAGAAATTTAACTTGGCGGACATTTAACCGGCTCTTGGAGACCAATTTCCAAATGATTCAGCACTTTTTAAAAGCATTTTTGACCGAATTACCGTAAAGGGCAAAACAATTTTAGCTTAATAATAAATCGTAGAAAGCTGTGAACTGTCTTGGGCTTGATAAAAATCAGGCGTCTCTGGACTGACATTTATATTGATAACATATAAATGAATGCCATGAAACCTTCAGTTGCATGTAACTATGCAGTTATGGTGCTATAACAGAAAAAAATGTTTATTTACCGAAAGTCTGTTCTAGGGAATATTAATCGTAAAAAAGTTGGCAATGTTCCATGGATAATAAGATTTTCTCTCCTCATGGGTATACTTCTGCAGTAATGTAGTGAATATGAAGACGACAATTTTAAGAAGTGTTTTACCGCATCAGAATATTCTGGTACTGGGTATATCACGCATAGGTCCCGAAGTACCGCAGAGTGAAAACAATTTTTATATTGCACGAAACAATCGGAATTGGGATGTATATATATAAATAAGAATAAAAGATTTTAAAAACGCATATGTCTCCATATGCCAAGTGACGTGAAATAATTTTCAGAATGCAGGAGACAGAATGAATTTTGATAAAATTAAGAGTTAAGATTAAAAAAGCTATATCATTAAGTGGCATAGTCCGAAATTAATTTTAGGGTTGTAGGAGACTGATAGAATTAGGACATATATCAGAAAACTAAGATACAAAAACGCATATGCATGTCCCTAAGTGCCAAACCAAACAGAAAATACAATTTACAGATTGCACGAGAAATAAAAAACTGAATAGGTTGTGAACAATGTTAGCTTTTAAAATTGAAAATCAATAAGGCGTTTTTAAATTTTTTTATATTATCTCGCGTGTTTTTGTCAGGTGTTGTAAAGAGAAATAAACGACATGTTACAAAATCCAAAATACAAGTTTACCAATGTTGAATAAATATGGTGAATTCTAATATGATTATGTACATTTTGATGAACCCCGCAATAAAAGAATTACATTTCAAGGAGTTACCTCTCTTGAGTGGTATAAGAACCAAAAAATAGGACGTCAGAGTGTCAAACATTGTAGAATCAAATCCACACAAATCGGAAAAAGAAGCCATATCCGATGACAGGAACAAATACTGAATGCAATATGAGGCCTTTCCGTATTTTTAGTGCTTAAGAATTCAAACAATATTGTAAACAATGTTGGTATCTTCGGTTCATTATTGAAGGCCCGTAATAGACCTGTAGAATTTTAATTTAGACTGTTATTTGGTGGATGTCTGCCTCTTGGATAATATTGTCACCTCTCCTATTTTATGTTTAACATTTTCTGTTTTCTCAAATTATGCATTAAATACACGATTCGCTTCTCCGTTTCGCAGAAGAATGCTTTCATAAAGTTGTAGTAGTTTATTTGACGTTTTGTTGTACAGAAGCATAGCATGACAATAATGTAGTATATACATGTAGTATTATGTTGTATTGTAACGTCAGCTATTTGAGAAATAAAGTTTCAGTAGGTTTTTCAAAGGGATTACCAAAGGGTTAATTAATAGATGACAAGTCGATAGGCATAACAACTCTAGAATATGGCTAAGATGAAACTCAACAAAAATACGACACGCACTACATATATACATTAGGGTTCGTGTTACTCCAGCTTTAGTTTTCAGTATAGTGTTGTGTGTTCTATGTTTGTCTTACTTTTCTTTTGTTGGCCATGGTCATGTCAGTCTTCCGACTTAACGATTTCTGTCTGCCCCCTTTGGTATCTTCGAAATCCTTGTATACATGAAAAATTAATGGATGTGGGTAAATGTCAGAGAAACTGCCACGAGAAAAACCGAGGGAAATTAAAAAAACTTGTTGTATTCACAAGGCCTTTAACAAGGGTGAAATACCACTCCACGTGAAAATATGTTAAATACGTAATTATAATGTTACTACTCTCACTGAATATCATCAAAACTGTACATGTTACAAAATATTTAAACACAAAGACAAACGTATATATGACCACAATTCCTGACTTCTATGTATAATATTAAAAATGCGGATACCAGAGCTTACTTCTTTATTTTCCTAAAACAAGAATGCTGGAAATTGAAAACATGGATTTGAAATAAAGTTTATATCTGTAATTAGACTAAACACCAAATCGCACTTCATAATTGTTTTACTTCATTTTGGGGGCAAAGGATTATTACAGTTATGTAATTATTTTTTGAAGGTATGGACAATTTTTCGTCTGTGAATAGATCTTTATCGTTTCTAAGACGGAAAAGATGTAAGTTCTGGAAATAAGCTTTTAAATTTACTTTACCAATATCAGAAACAAGGATGTATTATATAAACGGAAGCCAATCATCCTTTTCATTATTTGTATAATAGTGAACCATTATAAAACAAATTGCCACCCAATTAATAGGTACTTTCATGATTTGAGAAACGATAGACAACTCCTTAATTTATAGTTATAATTCTGCCAAATTATGTTAGAGTGAGGAAGCAGATCATCGAATTGTCGAAGTGATCAGCTTCTCAGAGAAAATCTATTTTTGTTATATCGCCTTGAGTGCTCCTAGCTAACATTTACACCAACCATGTTAAAGATACGAGTATTTATTAATCCATAGCAGAAGACTTCTTGGAACATTATCTGATTTTATATTTATCAACAATGGAACCGTGAAAAGCCATCTTTGAAATTAATACTTAAAGTAAGTAGTTTATTAGTTGTCATTGTTATGGTTTTGATGAAACTTGGTGTTCATTGTTTATACATAATAACTAATAATTAAGCTTTATTGTTATTTTATATAAAACGATATCAAAAATGTAGAATGTTTCTACAACTAATTCTTAAATAAAAACTTAACCTGGTGTCAGTACGTGATGCGCACGCACGCATATCTGCAGTCGACTTCATGAGTTTACTCAAAACCAAAGAGAAGTCTAAATAACAACAAAATGAGCAAACAAAGTAAAACATTCACTTTATACAACGTATGTGTGACTTGTTAGTAAAGTAGACGTTACGGTAGAAAACTAAAAGTCTTGCACACCTTGTTCGATCGACATGAAAACTGACGTGATTTTGAATTTCGTTTGTTTTTCATATTGAAAGTCGCGTGACTTTCAAGAATGGGCAATAAAGTTCAAGTCTTTCAAGACCGTTCCTAAAACAATTAGCGTCGTAATTTGAGAGTGTGATGAAGAATGGAGGGTCTACTTGTAAATCAACGGGAATTTGTTGCCGTCATTTACCGTCAAAATTGCCCCTTTGGTATCTTCGAATTCCTTTTACATAAGAGATTCTGCTCTTCTTTATTTAGCCCTAACTCTTAATGCTTAATATTTCTAAAATAGTCTGACTGTCCAAAAGTTAATAAAGACATTTATGACGTATAATCCGGAACTTCTGTCAAATATTTCTTTACAGTGAACATTTCAGCAACTAGAATTCTGTCAAGGGAATGACTGAATATGACTGAGGTTTCGTTGTTATTTATTTAGTGATTTGTTTTTTCTTTGGTTGTTTTTCCTTTTACTTCTTGGAGCAGTCAGCTTAATATCAGGAAAAACATGAATCCTTTGGTACTTATTTGACGTTATTAATTAATCAATGACAAGATGGTATTTTTTATTTGTTTGTTTGAGGTTTAACGCCTTTTTCAACAATATATCAGTCATATCGCGGCGGTCAGTTCTACTTGTGGAGGCGGAAAGAACCACGAACCTTGTGGTATGTTTGATATAAATGTAAACATATGGCATAAGAATTTGTATTGAATTGAATTATTCAAAAAAAAGAATTGTCTGATTATTTTATTGTTTGGTTTAAATAAAAAAAAACATGCAAAATTTGGCAAGGTTATTATCTAATGTTGAATCACATGAATGTTGTTGCTAACGTCCAACAGACAATATTCATATTCAGGACGAGAACAAGTACACGCACAACAAATCAATATGTACCCTGTTTACCGGGGACATTAATGTTGGAAATTTATATAGCCAATGGAAAATTTTCGGAGTAGGTAGATTCGGAAAATTTAGTATTGCAACTGGGCAGCTTCTACCAAATCAAAACGAGCTGTTCACAGGGTATTTAACGTTCACAGAACAAAGGGGGTCCTTAACGTCTCCCACAACCAGGGACGCCATATTGGGAAATAGCTAGTGTCTTTTCTATCCGAACGGCCTTTTTCTATACCCTGTCACCCTTGGGGACTATTCACATTAGGAATGATTGTCGAAACTGATGCCAACATGTGGTTTTACTCATTTGCTGTCTTGAAATTATTCATCTTAACATAAGGTTATAAAACATTTAATGTAGACATCTTTTCTTATAGTTTTATACTAGCAAGCAACCATGTTTATGTTGGAATATTCGATTACACGTCTATCAAGTTTACATACAGTTTTAAGACGGTGATGACGTATTTTGGATATTTTGAATTCTTTTCTTACTGTGTGCATATCTGATGTATCAGTTATTAAAAATATATTAACTTTGCTTTATCGACTTACTTTTATGTGTTCGAAGGAGTAATGGCATATTGTATCAATGTGCCTATATTTGTCTCGAATAATTTACTCAAGCCACTAAAGTCATAAAGAATATGTCAGGATTTGACTCGAATAAACCAAAAGGTTAACAATATGTGTTAGTTGATTAAACAAAAAATGGTTCATATTTATGGAAATTGATTTGCTTTTGAAATATTCACATATCTATATAAGCAGTACTATCCTTTATTCCATATAAAACAGGGGCAGATAATACAACAATCCTACATGTACCATCGCCAGACTTTTGCTGATAATTTCTAGTAGACTTTGTAAACAATGTTGGTTTCGCTTATAATATAACGCAATGAATTACAAGAACTATGACAAGTATTTGAATATCAATTAATTATTAAAAGCGACATCGAACTTCCTTAAACTTAGTATTTTTAAAGTAACATCATGTTCTCATCTAATCAGTAATTTTCAAAAATTTATATTCTCACCCTCTGACCTAGATTGGAATCAGTATTTGGTAATTATGTTTAAATACAAGTAATGAATGGCATGCCAGCAAGCGCTTTTGTGATAACCAAAACTTGGAAAAGCCACAAAAGCAGAACAACGATCGGCAGAAAAGTCTGTATCGGCAGATTGGCCTCTGTTTGTATCGACAGAAATGTCTCTGTCTTTTCATAAGTACAGATATGGGGTCACAATAATAGAAATGCCATTGTACTTAGAAAAGTATATTTGGTAATTCATAATGATAATAAAAATTTTACCATAATTTCAAATGTTGCTAATTAATTTGATTACAGGGGAAAAATCTTCATAGCTACAATTTTTTCTATAAGTCCAATTTTCGAAACATATTACCTTATAAATCCGTTTTTTTTATTTGAAATGAGTCAAAATAAATTACAAACATAATGGATATAAATAGCTTGTATGTTTTAGATATTATTGAACTATAAAAACTTCTTTGCAATAAACCATTTCAATTTTGCGTAGTTACTGGTATGAAATTAGATTATTCCACCTAAATAATAGCAAATTACATTATACAGTATTAAAATGAGAAGATTTAATGCAAGATTTATCAATTAGATAAAAGTAATGATTTTTATAGAATTATAGAAAATGTCAGAATGTAATTAGTTTACTAATAATTTATCTAATAGACAAAAGTAACAGTGAAGTATTGTTGATCTATGATTTACAGCCACTCGGTAAATCTCCTTAACAACAATCCTATATAGTATAGTCAGGGCTGTTGTAAGCAAATGAAATGTGTGGATGGGTATCCTTGATTGAATATTTAATGAGTGCTTGGATATCTTTGATTGAATACTTAATGAGTGGATAGACATTCTTTGTTTTATATTAAACGAGCAGATGGATATCATTTTATTAATATTTATACACATGGCTGGATATCCTTTATTAAAACATTTACACAAGATGATTTTGCAGAAATTGTATTCCAGTCAGTTCTGCTTTGTCTCAAAAGGTTATTTTCTGTTTCTATTTTAACTGAAACTCGTGAGTCTTTACTCAAGTCAACATCCAAACTAATAGTGTTGGGAACATTTTCACTGTTGTGTTGCATTTTGATTTGCGTAACTTGCATTCAAATATTACAGCTTATACCAGTGTAAATCATGATTATTTGAATGTGAGTGGCTGATACTTTTGAATGCACATTGGGTGGATGCCGCTCAAATTGAGTTGTTAGTCTCAAAAAGGCAAAATTACCCTTACCCTGATTAAGGTGCCCTATTCGGTCCATTTTGATTTTCTTTTCCACCTATATGCATGTGTTTATATTTTTGTACACATTCGTGCCTGGTGATGATTTTACCAGAAAAGCGCTTTTTATGAAATAAATTACTATTCGTTTTAATTTTTTATAAGTATTTTGCCTATTATAGGCTTTGTACAGTTTTGCATAATAATAAAATGTAACATGTATACATCTATATACTTATTTGAATTGTCAACATGCTATTATTACCGTGAAATTTTATTTTTTAGTTATTGAATCCGAAGGGAAATTCAGATCCTAAAATACTACACTTTTTCAAGATAATTAGGATGCTGTTTGTAATGAATTTCTTGATATTATTTCTACATTCAATTACATATCAAAGAAATGTCGAAAAATCAATTCAATTGTATAAACCTAAATTAATTCTCCCACAAACAAAACTCCCGAAGTGGATGTTGAAGTAATTAAATATACCCCTGCCAATATCGACAATATTTGACCTTTAAGCATGTAGATATGGTTATTGAAATCATAAGGGAAATTCTCAACTATCTGTAAAACATTTTGCACGGAATGATTAGAGAAGTTGGACAAGAGAAGTTGATTTGTTACGATTTGAAAGAGATGAAACTTCTCTTTGATCAGATGGATTCATATGCAATTTTAGCTTTATTCACTGTTAACAATTTTCTTTGAAATATTGTTGTGATAATGTTCATGTGTACAATGAAATTAATTAATTTTCATATCTATGATTTCAATGTGTAAAAGGCGGTGTACCGTTTTGTTTTCGGTTTTTGTTTTGTAGTTTTCCTATATAATGAAAATTTTTCATTTTCGTTTTCCACTTTTTATCTTTTTGGGTAGTTTAGACTAATCAATACCTTTTGATTTATATTGTATTTTGTTATATTAACAATTGTGCTTCAAACACCACTTTAGCGTATGTAATTATTTAATTTTTAGCATTTATAACTGAATCTATACAAGTCGCCCGCTGCTGGATAGTGAAAAATTGTTGATAATAACTCGTGCAAGGGGTGACGTTCGCCTTGGTTTAAAGGCGGTTGAATATCAGGAGACAGATATTACAGGGAATTGTTAGTTGGAAAATAAAACTTTTGTAATTGTGAATTGCAAAAGATGGTGTATTTTATGTTATTTCGTTGTAGAGATTGTATATGAACTTTATATGAAAGCGTGAAATTGTGACCTTACAAAATATAATAAAAAATTTTGGTATTGTTCTACTCAATACTTTAATTTAAGAATTTTTTGTACAAATAATTTTTTCCGATGGCCAGACAGTGAACCAGAATTTTTTTTCATTTCAGATGCTGGGCAGATTTTTTTTTACAAAAATCATGGTCAGAATTTTTTCTGTCCTTCCCCCGAAAATCAAATGGTCTGTGCCCTAAGACTAAATTAATTTCCATATATGTACATCTTGTCCCCAGAGTAAAATTGATTGTTTTCCTATTGGTGGGAGCATAAAAATAAAATGTCATGTACCCAAAACATTTTTGGGTATAATACTTTGCG
>JAULBM010041777.1:0-10773 GCA_032357055.1 Geukensia granosissima | reverse complement strand
TAATAATAATTTAATCAAGTCTTGTTACGCGAAACCATTGGATGATTTCACCTACAAAATGAGGAAATTTACTAAGTCAAAAAATTAATATTGTACCATTTGGGTAAGTTTTTTAATTCAAGTAAAAAAGAAAATTTAATTACAGCTTCAGTTGCGGTAAAAAAATTCACCCTATTATGAAAATTAATTTATTGTCAAACTTTTGATGCAGATTAACGTTTGTTCAATATGGCTAATTTTTTTGGTGTACTATGAGTAAAAAAGGAACCAAAGTATCGAATTTATCGTGATATTTTGTCCGATTCCAACGGTTCTTTTTATTGGACTGCTCAATGTCAAAAATTTGATATTATGCGGTAATGCGACTTTCTTTGTTCTGGGAAAAACTGAAATTTTAACTGCAGGATGAGTTGGGCAAAAAATTAGAATTTGAACGATATATGAAATGACATGCTACCTACCTGAACTTTCGATATTGTTGTTGTAAACTTCGTCTAATATCTAAATATGCAACATTGACCACAAAACAAACCAAAATTGAACTGAGATGTTCTTGTCTTGTAATTTTATATGCTTTTTAGGCCCTAACAGAAACTGCCATTACAAGAATGTTTTTACCGGCCCCAATCTTGCTGATACCACCAACAGTAATGGCATTGCTGGAAAGGTAGGTGGATAACTTTAATATTAACTGTCAATCGAGTTAAAATAAAACAGAAAAATACTTAAACTTTAATGATACTGTTTATGTCGCAGCCATGTAAGAAGAAAAAATTTAACAAATCATATAGGAACATGTCAAACATGTCATTGCTTGCTATGATGAAAATTATACTAATGTTTTAAACATAGAAAATATACTAAATACAACATTAACTTCTAGTTGATTGATTGATTGTTGCTAAACGTCCAGCGGGCAATATTGAGAATTTGAGTTGAATCTGAAGCATTTTAGTCCATGACCAATATGAAAATAATAATAATTAATAAAGCAAAAATATTTTCTGAAAGGTATGCATATTTTCTATTTTTGAAAAAATATTGGATTTGAAGGCACATACTTAAAAACATTTTTATCTTCAATAAACCTATAATTGTCTGTCATTACATCTTGTTCTTTTATTTCAAAGTCGCTACTCATTTACCTTGAAAGAACCTTTCTTTCAAGAAAAAGTTAATGGGATAAATATAGTATATTATTCATGACAATTTTTGTATTTTTGAAAACTATTGATACGCTATTTATGTACTTATCTAGGACAAAGTTCTTGAGGAATAATCCCAGATTAAACCTTCCTATACATGCTGGTGTTGTGACAGCCTGTTTTGGACTTGCATTACCTGTAGCCATAGCAATATTTCCACAGTATTCAAAGGTATGTATGTTTAATAGTATGGTCGTGTTGTTACCTTTATACTCTACGTCAAGCTTTTCTGGAATGCGAATTTAATTATGTGTGTGCTTCCACTTTTGGATTAATTTTAAATCAAAAGAAAGAATTGGTCAACGATTAAGGTTTCATGCTTTACATTATGCAAAAGCGTTTTACATACTATTAACTGCCCCTAAATTTCTTAAGGCAAAACTAGAGTAAATAAAATAGCATAGGCGACCATTATAACAGTTGAGCAAATTCTGATTTTACCTTAAGTGCAGTATTGGTGACGCCTATATTTTCTCGAAGCACCTTGACCCCATAAAACATATCAAAACAGCATGACATGTTTAATGTCATTTAAGAAATTTTTCGCTGGTTGACCTTTGGCCCCGTCATGTAAAGCCAGTCTGAAGTGGTACATTTCATGAAACCTCCGCATGTTTTTAAATTTTAATAGAAAAAAATATCTCACCAAATTTAATAATTTTAGATTCATTTTCTTTCTAAAATATTTTTACATAACATATTCTTTTCCCGAGTAGATATGACTATTTTTACCTGTTTTATTCAAAGTGAAAGTAGAACATTGCTTTTCATCTTATTCTTTTGACTGCGGCAGCATGCGATTGGTTGATTTAGTGTAGTGTAACCTTGACGGGAATTTAACTTTCAGGGTTAGCCATTTTTGTTTTTTGCGGGAGCGCTTAAGTTTGACCTAGATAAAATAATTTTAAAATTTCGCTCATTTTTTTAATAGGACCCCCTCTGGCGGCACATATCAGAAGAAATACTTTTAAAATTCCATTCAGACGCGTCATTAAGCATTTTTGCAGGTTAATTCTAGTTAAATTACTTAATTATTATGCAGCGTTGACAATGTTTACTCACGGTCTGGCGCTAGCACGTGCCATTGGCTACTTCCGGCAAACAAATGGCTAATTTTATAATGGATAATCTCGGTGCTGCTTAAAACCCATCGCGATGGCTTACAAGTATTATTGCAAGATACTTGCACTTTTTTCAATCTACAACATAAACAATATTTAATAGGAGTACGGTAAACACTTTTTCTTTCCCAACCTTTTTACCCATTCCAGCAAACTCTGACATAGAGTATAGTTAGTTTAGCGGCAATTTAGCTGAAGTCGGAGTCGTTTAGCAGTATTTCCCCGTGGGAAAAACTATATCAATCCAGTTTTCTCCTCAATATTTTAAAAAGTCCTGGGTTTCTATCCAACTATTTAAACATTCTTGACGGATCGAATTTATTTCAGTTTTCCATTATTTCATTAATATTTAAGGAAATTGGACTAAACATTTTTTCTCTGAAAATCATAACTGGCTTTTCATCATCGCATAAGGGTAAACCGTCACAAGGCCTTTAACAAGCCGATCTAAAAACCGATGATTGTCCACGAGACAGCCATCCAAAATATATTAATAACAAACAACTACAGGTTGCCCTAAGGTCTTCCACAAGACACATTTCCACACTCAACGGCAAGCCGATAAAGGACCCATCAAATAAAAAGTGATGATATTCAAATATACAAATATCGGCCTGATAAGCACACAATGTAAATAAGTAATTTAGCTGCATTTAAACATTTTAAAGACAAACTATCAATTGTCTTTGATTTTGTCATCATGATTACCTGATATTATAAACATTTGAAAAATTTCGGACATATCCTTAACATATAGAAAAGAAGATTGAGAGTGTTTTTATTGTCCGTGAGACAGCCATCCAAAACGTGTAAAACTCAAACTTCTAAAAGTTGCCCTATGTCTTCAATAGTGATTACATGTCGACACCCAACACCAATCTTTGAAATCCCCAACAAATAAAATGTGATGATATTCAAATATAATTACTTTCGGCTCAATAAGTAAACAAAGCAAAAAGTAACATTTAAACATTAAAACAAAGACATCCACTGGATTACAGGTTCCTGGCAAGATAAAACATGTTTGGGCGTAAAAAACCTACCCCTAACCTTGGACGAACGACATTAAAACAAAACTATAAAAATCCCCTGTATTAGATTTAACTTTTGAAGTTGTTATATAGTACGCAGACAAGATCAAATAACAAAAGAGGCAACAAGATGTAACGACCTCGAAAAAGTACTCGCTGTTTCTGGCAGCTAGTTCAAAATCCAAACACAGTTGATAACAAACCTGGTTCTCTCAAGTGTAATAGACTAGTGGGACATCCCTAGTCTACGTTTACGTTTCGATAACGGACCAAACACAAAAACACGTCTGATGCCATTTCAACATTTATTCAGACTCCTCGTCACATTACAAACGCGGGAAAAGGGACATAACGCATATTACAAAAACGAATACGACCATACAAATACAGATATATAACATCCCGCCCCACAAAATAAAATTTCATGAATTTTAACAATGGTCTATTGGTTTTTGGAATTAATTTCCAAATTAATATTCATATAAAATACATGAATGAAAATGTCAGAGTTCATGTATAACTGACAGAAGTTAATACATTTCAAGAATATACAGAAAATGACTAAACTGATAATTCCCACAAAATCAACTTTCGTCCTTCCATTGGAAAATACTCTCCAGCACAATATGCAGAAAACGGAAGTCTGGCATCGGAAGGTTTCACACAAGAGACCCCATGCACGCATTACTCCCATAAATAAGGTGAAGTCTGGCACCAGGTATCCATCGTCGGATTTGCAATGCACGCATTACTTCAACAAAGACAAACATACAAAGTAGACACTACAAAAAAACTATGCATATGTGTTTAACTCCTTCATCCTATGGAAAAATTGTCATATAAAAAAAACTGAATATAATATTGATATAGCCATCAGAGACCCATAAACTCTTAACAATGGTAAAATATAACTTAAGTGAAAATGTTATAAGTTTCAAGTGTAGATAAAAAAAAGGCTACTATTTCCCTCTCCCTTTCGCTACAATCTCCTATTCAACACTCTCACAATGAAAAAAAACAACAAAGATGAAACATATAAAATCATCAGAAAAGAAAATATCAACCGGGGTTTTATTTATGACTTCTATCCACCGTTTTCATGACAATTCGTAAACAATATCAGTAAATAAAATCAAGTATTCAATTAAAAAAAAACTTTTTAAACAGTAAAAATTCATTGGCGATGCAGTCATCACCATTTAATAAAAGTCAATTTAAAACTCCTTTAAGTCCGTAGAAAATCGGGTAGTCGACACTACAGTTCAAGTTCTTTTTTAATAATTAACATCTTCGAAAACGGACAATGGCAATACAGTTAATTTATCACCAAATGTCAGAACGAAAGTTCAGGAAAATCGTAAATTTGTTCCATCCACGAAAGAAAATCTATTTATAGTTGTGTATCCAAATCGTTGTCAGGGCGATGCAATCATCACCGTTAAACTGTTCATCTTCAATTAATGCATTATAAATCGTAATTGGCGACGGGGTGTCAATACACAAAAAAGTTCACAAATGGCAATTACACATGAATTACACAAATCTGGACAGCTTAGGGCGTGTTAAGTACATTTCCAAAGTTGTATATAAATACGGCTTTTAAAATAATAAAAATTACAATGTCAAAAGAAACTAAGTTGTCAAATTTCTCACTCGAACTCTTACCGATATTAGCATCGATTTCGAAATAAAAATCCAAAGCTTAAATGTCAAATTATTATGAATCCAACACAACAATCCAAATATATTTTTGAATACCATTTCAATGTCACAGGTTTTTTTTTTTAAATATTCATCGAAAGTTCCAAATATTTTCCTTTGAGTTCCAACATGGCGGCCACGTGGTCTTGAAAATTTCAATTCATCAACAATGGAAGTCCAATAAAACGGGGGAAAATGTCCAGCTCACACAGTTAACACATAAAACAAATAGAATGGGATCCTTTTTAAGTTCTCCACCATGTTATAGACTAGGGGGACATCCCTAGTCTACGCTTATGTTTCAAAAACGGGCCATACTCAAAAACACGTCTGATGCCATTTCTACATTTTATTCAGACTCTACATCATGGTAATACGTCACATTACAAACGCGGGAAAAGGGACATAACTCATATTACAAAAACGAATACGACCATACAAATACAGACATATAACACTAAGGACAATTACTTTCTTGATATAAAGAATTGTAGGAAAATTTCGTTTGAGGTTTTTCAATTCTGTCATTATTTGGAAAAGAAGTTAATGGGAGCAGAATGCAGGGTTGATACATGTTGCCTTATACAAGATCAAATTGTGAGACATTCTAAATTTAATAGATTATGTTAATAAATGTAGGTATAATAGCTCCAAATTTACCAATTACTAAGTAGATGAAGTCTGATACGAGATATGTGTACGCCTTCATTTTTTTTCTTTTTCGTCCAGTATCTTAATTGAAAATTATCTAGCAGTCCATCTGTTTATAATCTGCCCTATTCAAGCTATTTAAACAGTCAAGTCATTAAAAAAATGTTGATGTGCCCTGTGTTTGTTTACACATTGTGTTTGATTTTTTTACTGTCAGGCAACTTATGACAAATGCAATACGGCAATCAAATGGCTGTTGCTTTGCTTGGAGTTTATTGTATACATGATATACATGATATTTTTATGTCATGCATATTTACACCATATCTCTCTTCTTCCATTGTAACAAGACTGTATTTTTATGATGTTTTTCGATTGTATTTGTCCATAGTCTTTTACTGTGTTTATCTTTTGAGGCTATGACCTAAGCATTGATCGTTAAATTTTATTTAAAAAATGGAAAATAAAATTATATTAATTTATGTTAATAATGATATTTTCAATTTTTTGAAAATAGGTATACTCATTGAATATATGCTAATTTGGCATTCCATATATTAGGAAGAAATTGTGATACCGACCTGACATACCTTATATTGTCAACTTTCAATAGATTTTAATTTGATTTATAGTTCCATAGAAATTTTGTATGTGTATTTATATTTATAATATACCACGAGGAAGCGAAAGAAAACAGAAGAGGCATACAAAAGGGCATAAAACGAAAGTCACGGCAATATCGAGAACATTTAGAAGACGGAACATGAAATATACCTCAAATCAGATTCTTTAAATTTTTGTACAACTATTCAAACGTTTGATTTTTCAACCCTTTATACCACAATTCCACAATCACAATAAAGGCTTTCTTAAGAAATTCATACATCCAAGATATATATATATATATGGTTTTAGGTAAAACGTGTTTTATTTTGTAGAAGAACACAGATGTTTTTTTACACCAGAAAAAAAAGGATTCACAAACGTTTGTCCTTATATTTCGGTGGTGTCAGTTATTTGTTATCGGTCTGAAGTTGTATTTTACCGTCTACCGGAAATAAATAATAACAGGCGTCTGAACCCACAGGTGTTGCAGTATATTATAAAATCGTTAACTATTTATCTATCAATATATTGAAGGTTATTAGAACAAAAATGTTAATAACGCTGATTATCTTGAATACTGCCAAATTCTACATACTAGAGTGGTTACCAAATTTTCTAAAAGATAAAATTCCACCAAACATCATTTAAACTAAACTTCATAAACGATTGATTTATATTTCATTCGACATTGAATTTTTACAATTTAAAAAACAACTTATAGCAAAATTGAAAGCCAAATTCATTTGTCACTTACATTTAACGTTGAACGCCCTCATGACATACAGAGGCTCATTATTATTTTTTTTTGCAAAAGAAATTTAAACAAATGAAATGAAGTAAAATGATAGTTAAAAATAAAGACAGAAGTTAGGATTGACTGCTTTGAAAGAAATACACTAATAAAAATATCTTCACTATTGCAAAACGTTATAATTTCGACACGATGGGAGTCTATAGTTGTGCAGAAGGCAGGCATCTCTGTCTTAATTTTGAAAAATTTCTTTATATTTTTTCGATTTTAACTAGTTGAATAATGCTCTTCTATCACTATGAGGAAATTCGACTCTTTACTAGAAGCTATGAATAGGAAGAAGAAAAGCGCCAAATCTTTCCATTTTTTTTAATTAAACGCATTTTAATTGCTACAAAACTAAAACTGAAAGACACACGTTTTGATCACATGTTGTATATGCAGACTATAACATGAATTTCCAATTTAGCTGTATTACTTTGTATATAAGGCAAAGATAATAAAAGAAACAAAAATGAAATTAAATTTTATATAATGTTAGATGTATTTCTCACATGATATTTTCAATTTTTTTTATGTTGGTACTAGTTTTCTCGCCTGTAACAAAAGCGCAGAAGACGAGACATAGGCATGCTGTTTCCGTTGTTGGCGACGTCGGCGTCGTCATCTATTGTTAAAGTTTGTTACATGAACCCTTTATGTGGATTCACTCATATTTTGTTTGCAGTTGTATCGGCATGCATTCCTTTTTTAGAAGTAACGTCTCCTTTCTAAGGAGATAAAATACACTGACCCCACATTCATTATCCACCGACATGGAAAATTTCATGTTAAAGTTTGTGATTTGGTCAGGTTTCAGAAATTCTTTATGATTAGTGAATGCCGTTGTAGAAGTGACGTCTGGTCCCTTTCATGAAGATCATGAACCCCTGGCCTCGAAATCATGGCCCACTGTCTGCAAATTTTATGTTTAAGTTTGTGATTAGGTCAGTTTATCATGAACTGTTTATCAAAGGTGAATGTATTTGGTATACAGATGTAGAAGAAAGGTCTCATCTCGTTTCCATTGAGACTACGAGCCCCTGACCTCAAAATCATGGTCCACTGATTTGGAAATATCACGTTAAAGTTTGTGATAACGTCAGGTTCTCAGGTACTGTTTATAGAAGGTAAATTATATTGGGTAAAGAGGTTTATTAGGTCAATTTCTCAGGAACTGTCGTTGGTAGGTAAATAGATGTAGATGTAGTAGGAACATCTTATCTCGTTTCCATGGGGTTATGAACCTCTTTCCCCACAGCCATTGTCCCCTGACTTTCAAAATATTATGTTTAAGGTCAGTTTCTCAAGAACTGTTTATGAAAGGATATTATTTTGAGGATGCAGATCATGGGGTAACGTCGTTTCTCATTTCCATGGTGATTATGCAAACTTGGCCTCATAGCAATATCTAAAATCTGTGATTAGGAATTTTTTTTACTTTGATTAAATTTCTTTGAATAATTTATTCCTATTGATTTTATTAAAAAGGTTAGCAAAAGTCAATAACTGCAAAGTACCCAAGTAAGTTCAAAGTTATTTGTTTTTTTTGGCAATTTAATTATTAATCTACTAATTTTTTATCAACATCTTATGTCGAGGACATGCGGAATGCAATTTTAAAAAGCGAAATATTTATGTTTGATTAGGTTTATTGCCACTATTAAAAATATTTCAATAATCAAATCGCAACAGTCAGTTTTACTGGTAGAGGTAGCCGGAGTACCCAGAGAAAACAACCGACCTTGGTCAGGAAAGTTTAAATCAACCACATAGACCACTCGGCCAACCAGGTCCCCAAAACACTACATATATTTTATTGCCTATCTTGTAGGTTCATATAAAATGTGCCAAGAAATACCAAGGGGATATTCGAGGAAAAGGGAAAATGTAGAAGTACTGACAAACTCCGGAGAACAACGGTAAAATTTATTATAAAGTGGAACCAATAGAGGTACAGCGCAATTCAACACTTTGTTGATGGCCCAACCCCTCAGTGATCTATGAGCAATTACTTAAAGCGAAGGCCATGCTCTCTATCAAGCTGCAGGAGCATAACATAAGAGTATACGGTCACATCCATTACTTGGTCATCTCTGGTGGTGGTCCAAACGTAATCTATATGAACAAAAGATATAAGTTAAAATATAAGACCATACCTTATCTCCATAAGAATCAGAGTCATTGTTTTATCTAAATGTCATCTAATGGCTTCGAACAAGAGGGGAACTCCTTCTTTAGATCGTCCCAAACATGTACAACGTGTATACGTAAATTTACGCAAATCTTTCTTCAATGCTATACATGTAAATATAAAAAACAGCGTGGCAAAGACCAAAGAATATTCGAGTTATATTTTACCACGGATATTTTTCAATAAATAATGGTTTATATGGGACCTATAGAAGTTAAGATTCGACTGTCATTTGGTGGATGGCTGTCTCATGGACATTAATGCCACACCCCCTTTTTATATTTGACAGTTTTACAAATGTTGCTTCGATGCGTTAGTTGTCTCAAAAATGGAGAGAAAAGACACGCATGTAAATAGAATTCCAGTGTAGAATACTCTTGTGAGAGATCAAGAGTATATCGAAGTTATTTAATTATTTGAAGTAATTCATAAATGTTAAAAATATATATAAATATATAAGTAAAATAGAAAATGAAGATAAAAATCTTGAGACATTTAAAGACAAAAATTGTCTTTGAGCATGTCTTTTGACATCTGGTCTTTAAGATGTTTTGAAATACACTTAAATGTTCAATATATTTTAATAAATTGTGAATTAATGTTTTACTGGCACATAAACTTTTTGAAACATAGTTTTGAAACAGAACGTGGGGATTTAAGACAACTAATTCATTACACATACATTTAAACGTCTGATGCAAAATGACCATAAGAGAAATCCAAAAATACGTTTTAAAAAAAGCCGAAACAGAATCAAAACAAACAAAAAGAAGAAAATGGAAACGAAACGAGGGCTTGGACTCCACTTTACAAATCAGGGGTAATAGTGGAGCGGCGGATGTCAGAAAAGTCGTCTTATTAACAAGTTTAATGAACCCACTGACTATACTCCAAAAATTAGTTTAGATTAAAAGATATACCTAAAATTACCGAACTAACCCTGTCGTCAAAATGTCGTACGGTCAGGCTTTGCGAAAACAGCGCATTTCCATGAATTTTAATTTTCTTGTGATTTCAACATGTTCAAGAAATTATTTCTTTATCCGAAATTTGTAAATTTTAAAATTCAAACGATATCTTGTATTCATCAAACAGATTCGCAAGTTTTTAAAGGAATGGCATTTATTTTTGATTTTTAAAAATATTCTTGTTAAGAAATATTGTCAATGTTTTTTAATATTTAAATTTTAATCAGTCTTAAAAAGGGAGTTATTTTATCTTGTCGTAAAAATAGATTTACCATGTCTATAAGTTCAGTTCAAAATATATGGATGCATAAAATAGGCAACAAAATTATCTTTTAATAGAAATTGGTACATAAAAAAATTAAAGATTAACACAATTTTAATAATGTACCACGTTATATAAAAATAGGAGATGTGGCATGATTGTAAATGAGACAGCCATCCACCAAGTGACAGTAGAATTTTAACTTCTACATGTCCCATTATGGCCTTCAACAATGAACCAGAGT
>JAULBM010041766.1:0-10773 GCA_032357055.1 Geukensia granosissima | reverse complement strand
CAATCACGACCCCGGATACAATTCTGAAAGGGGACCATCCAAGGACCATTCCACCAAAGTTTGGTTCAAATTGGCCCTGTGGTTTCAGAGGAGAAGATTAAAATGTGAATTGTGGACGGACGGACGAAGGGCCCCAAGTGATGGCAAAAGCTCACATGGCCTTTTAGGCCAGGTGAGCTAAAAAGTACTCACTGTTTCTGACAGCTAGTTACCAGTATTTTCCTACTGTTCAAATAATATTGTTGATAGGGTAGGAACCTTTGTAGCCTTTCATTGTGCCCAAAAACTGCCAAAACGCATTGCTTCCTTAATTATATTTCATTCATAAACAGCATCAAGTGTTACTAAAGCAAAAAAACATTCGCTAAGGTATTTATATTTATAATTTAACGAAGTCTTTGAACTTACTGAAAGAGGTTGAAACTCTATTACTAAAGGCTTTTTAAGTCTTGGTGGTGCAGGTACGATTGAGAAGTCAACAATGTCTGAATTAACATTAACAGCATTGTCATCTGTTTGAACTCTTCTGTAACAGATAATAAATGGAATAATATAAGACGTTTTTAAGATTTTAAGATCTTCTGAGACCTTAAAAAATAACATACATAAACATTAACTACCAAAGTCACGAAACTAGTGTTTATCAAGAAGAAAAATAATAAAACCCCTTCGGTTTACTGAAGTGTTTTTAGAGCAACATTTATACAAAGTCATTACTGAAAAGTTAACCGGTAAGACATTATTGAAATAAATAATAAGATTGTAAAACTAAGTTTTGTCTGCGTTTTCATAGGGTTGGTGTTGCCCAAGCTTTGTGTTTTTGTGCACTGATGATAGTCGTTTTGTTCTTTTTGGCACGGTATTGACCGTATTTTGACCTAAGGATTGATTTAGTTTGCAATGAAAATTGCTACCAGTTGAGTAAATAAATAATTAATATGTTCAGTCTAACTGAGCGACTTTATTATCAATTGAAGGATGTCTGCTGCACATGTTGAGCCATTTTTTGTTAGATATCGAAATCCGCTGGTTTAATTCATTTCATAGCATTAATATATTTAGTCTAATTACACCCACTTTTCTCTAAATGATTCCATTAAACTTACTTTATATGGAATTTAGATTGTTTTTAATCCTGGTTGTTTCTTATTGGGTTTTAACAGGCAAGTTAAAGTATGTGGTGAATCAACAGAAACCATAAATAGCCAAGTTTTAATGGCTTTTTTTTCAAAGTTTTGCATAATGGCACATTATTATTTTGGCTAATTTTTTTCCAATCAAGAAGTACTGAACATATAATGTAAGCGTTTTTATACACAGAGTAGTGCATGAACATCTTAAATCCCCACAACAGGTGCCAATAGCGAAGCAAGATATACTTAGCTTTTTACAATGCACTATTTGTTTTCTCCTCGAGTTGTTTTTAACTTTTTCATGTTATTAAATAATATTTAGTTCATGTGTAAGCATTCAGTTTTTAGTATGACTATTTCGTAGCAAATGTTCCTCGACATTAACAGCTTTAAAATGTTAACAGCATTCTTTTCTAACTTTTTAAAAAATACATTAAAGTTTAAGTAATAAAAATCCTGAACTGAGGTTACCTTTCAAATTGAAATTTTACACGTGACAAAACAACAGTCTTCAAAATACCAACCCGTTCAAGTACAACTTTCCTGGTAAGAGATTTGATATATTTTTGTACATCACACTACTGTATCTTGCTGGCTCAGACCCTAAAAAGTTTAAATATTACCATGAAGCTTCATGTTAATATATGCAGCTTATACAAGTTCACCGTGGTACCGGGAATGCATAAGGCAAAGTGCTGTAATTGCATTAGTGAAGTTTCAGAAAAGTTTTTCAGCTGATGATAAATTGTTTATTATTCTTAAATATACAATTTTGAAATATTGTAGAAATTGTCAACAAAACTACCAAAACATAAATATATCCTAAATTTGCATATACTTCTAAAACGAAAAAATAGAATTTTCAAATTTTAATTTTTAGACATATTCTAAGCATCAATTAGGTTTATTTAACAATGTTTCAAAAGAATTTTACATGTTTTGCAAATATGTTTAATTCTATTGTTTAAGGTATGAAAAGTTCAATTTGTTTCGGGTAATAATCAGAGCATAGAAAGTTGATAATACTTTGGGATTATATTCAAATTTGCAAGATCTTTAATTTCCATGCTCAGATTTTTACCCAGACAAATATGAAGGGTCATTTTACCATTCTTGACCTCATTCCATATATGGTAGTAATCTTGACTGAGACATCATAATAACAATTCTATAAAATTTTAAGACTAATGACTGTTATAAATTTTTCGTCAGATTCAGTTTATATCAAATGAAATTAGCAGTGTGTGCAACTTATTCTCAACTTTCTAGATCAAGCAATGCTTTTTGTTTTTTTCAATGTTCAAACAGAAGTGTATTAGTATGGCAAAATCTATTGGTATTATCAAAAATCGTTTCAAGTGCTTGATCATACATACATGTGATCATGTCAATCAGCTCAAAAGGGACAAAAATAGCAATTAAGACATTATGAATTTAAGAAACAATTTCAGTCCGCACTTGCATTCAAGGTACAGTCAGCTTTCAGCTAAAACTATATCCTAGGGCCTGTGTTTGCTATAAATTGTCATAAAAGACATCTGTTGACAACTGGCATTGAGTCAATGACATCAAAATGTAATGCATCACGTGCAATTTTAATGTTTATAAATTATAACAAAAATATTGTTACCAATCAAAATTATCAAATTAATGAAACAAATATAGTAGATTATTAACTTTGGTAATAAATAACTTTCAATACGTTGTCTAAATTAAAGAAAATAAAGTTGAAATAACTATATAATTATAACTTACACATATAGTTATTTCAACTTTAATGAAATGTAATAACTTAAATGAGTAGGGGTAATAAGGCCCCTTTTTGCCTAAAAAATTAGCTGGACACTAAATTATTGAATGCACAATCAATTACGGGGGTACCCTACACCATCAATAAAACAAATTCCACTCGTTTAATTTTCTTTATATTTTGTTTAGACATTTACTTTGATGAAAGAAGGAAAACATGAAAATTTCAAGAAATTTGAACCACACATTTCTCTGGAATTATTTCAATACATATATAGTAATTTCATTTGATGAAATGATGATCATCAAAAATTTTGATCACTAAGATGCATTAATTTTAATATAAGATATTACTTGATTACAACATTTAGATGATCTGACAGAATTATTTCGCTAAGGTGTATGGTACCCCCTTTATTTACAGAAAATATTTTTAGCCCAACGCTCTTGCACACTTCATTTGAAAGAATTAGTCATCCGTTATACTTTTGTGGATAAAATGGGTTATAAGTGCTCATTATTTAGCATATTTTGAAGTGGGAAAATATGTGCACATATGAGAAACAACTTCATATTTTGTGAAAAGAAAGATGGTATTTAGCATTCTACAAATAATATTTAAATGTCTTGTTGTTTCTTGAATGTGCTTGATGTTTTCTGATATATAATATAGTGACATTTTCACTGAAAATCTACCATTTTCTGCTATTTTAATTGAAAAGGTTTAGATAAAAAAGTCATAATGACATCACAGGGCATCATAGGGCAAGACATTTACCTAGAATAAAACAAAAATTTTGAACATATTTCATATTTTTAGGCCAAAAACGGGCATTAACGCTCCTACTGCATTCATCATAGTTGATCTGTCTGTACTCCGGGGAAAAAGACAAGAACTAAAATAACAAATGAACATCATCCTCAAAAAATACTTTAGATACTTGGAAGTATTGCAGAGGTTTATTGTGCTAGATAGAAACTGACCTGTGGACTCAAAACCTTCCAGTTTAACATTTGTTTTTGTGTCGGTAATCCAGGGTTTCCAATCTGTAGCAGATCTGTCTGGGAATACTATGTTTCCGGACTGGATAACACCAACTTCAATAGCTGTTCAAATATACATTAAACAACCAAAAAAGATAGGAAAAACAATATGCCCAGGATTGGGTCCTCACTTTTTTGCCTGTGCTAATACTTAAAATCAATCTGGTAAGACTTAAACGGATGTTGAATTTTTTGTCACTTGCTGAAACAGAAATATGGTAGGATTCTGTTGAAAAA
This sequence comes from Geukensia granosissima, assembly GCA_032357055.1. Lineage (NCBI taxonomy): Eukaryota > Metazoa > Mollusca > Bivalvia > Mytilida > Mytilidae > Geukensia > Geukensia granosissima. The sequence continues at coordinate 6,610 of JAULBM010041766.1, read as the reverse complement.
AAGAAAGGGTTGTGGATTGAAAAGTATGTGTCCCTCTAAAGATTACATTGAAAGCCTTTTGTGAATAAAAATTCATTTTATTGCTGTAAGAATGAAATTAAGCAGAATATGTTTTTTGTATAATATTTAGAACAATGGTTAGTAACTTCATTACTCAAAGAAACATTTCCAAGAAATTGTTTGGATACCATTTTGTTATGAAGAAGCCACTGTACACTAATTACATGAAAAAGCCTGTGAAAAACCACACCAAATTATATCCTATTACCAAAATTAATTTTCTGAATGCAAAAATGAAAAGGTTGATCGGAAACTATTGAAAAATGAAACACTCTTTTAATATTAAAGATTTCTTCTGACTAGCCAACGATTACAATAAATACCCTTGTTTAAGGACGATAAATCTGTAAGACGCCATAAGTTCAAAGTTATCAATACATGTACTTGAAAATCTACCCTTGCAATAAAAAATTCGAAAAGGTAAGTAGCATATGTAATTAAAAAGGTGGTCACTAAATAAAGTTTGCCGAAATAGCTTGATGCAAGATGACAGATATTGAACTTTACACGCAAGCCCGTCATGTTTCCAGCTATAGTAAATAGCCTTTCTGGATTTGCATTTGATACCAAATAATCACCCAAACCCAATTACTTGAAAGGAATTCTGACAGAGAACAATACGCTAATTCAAAAACCTTTTTGAACACTGCCTATTGACGAGTCATTTAGTCCAGATATCTACAGTTAAACAACAATTATATCATTTTTTGAGATTTTCATTCGCTAACAAGGCAAAAATTTACAAAGGATTTTCAAGGATATGATTTTATTATCCTTTGCTTGATGTAAAAAGAGAAACAGGAACACAATGTTTACCGCAGCATAACGGGAAATTGGGATAGATTATATACAAAAATGTAATTGGTAAACAGAACGTGTCATAAGTTTTAAAAGAAAGAATTTAGAGTATATGCCAAAAACAAACGATCCACATCTTACACAAGATTAAAACAAATATTCAAAAGCCAAATTTTTCTGTGTGTAAAGCGCTTTTCATAATTTATCTGTATCAGACACGCTTGGGATCAGAAACAGGAAGATCAGTCAAACTTTATGAAATTCTAGTTACATATGTTTACCAAATGAAATATACAGTTCATGAAGTTATGAATAACAGTAAGACATGTTTAATGATAAAAATCAGAGAATTTTGGAAATACTACTACAGAACACTATTTACATAATTAAAGCGTTGCATTTTTGCTGGTGAAACTTGTATATATAGAGTTCATGAAGTAGTGAACAACAGTAAGACATGTTTACTGATAAAAATCAGAGAATTCCATTAGTGTTGTCTGTTCTATGTTTGTCCTTCGTTTCATTTTGTTGACCATGGTCTGCCCCTTTTGTATCTTCGAATTTCTTTTGGAAATACTACTACAGAACACTATTTACATAACTGAAGCGTTGCATTTTTACTGGTGAAACTTAGTAATTGTAATCTCTAAAGACTCACCTAATGTAACATGTGCCAAATCAATCCAATGGAATCACAAAAAAAGCATCACCAATGGGTTAATATTTAATTCATGTAGGGGACTCAATGAATGGATCAAAGAACAAAGGACTGAAATAAAGAGGTAACCACAATGCCTGCATCAGTCGTGTCCGGTATAAATGTTAAATGCTAAAGACAATTTGAGATTTGATTCAGTATGCTCGAACTTAATACATATGAAAAAACCATTATTTTGATTCAGATTCATTTTAACAAAAGTTACCTATATTATCTGTCTGTATATTTTTCTTCTCATCTGGACTGACTTTATATGAGCTGGTATAATCAGTGAGAGCTTTAACCAGAGTAGATATGCCACCTTTTTTCTGTAATTTAAAATAAATCAAAGTAGCTTGCACATAATATGAAGTATGACCCAATTTACAGAAATCCACCTGTAAAAGATTTTAATGTAATTTATTAGTGATTCAAGAAATTATTTGTTGTTGCTTTTTATTCACAAATTGCAAATAAGCCACTATCATTGAATTTCGAAAAATCTGAATTGGTAGTAATAATTAACTTTAAATAAGGTTTACCCACTGAACACATGTGCACAACTCAGTATAAATTGTCTCCAATATGTTTAATTTTTGGAGTTTTCTTTGATCATTCTTCAAAAAACTTATTCGAGAATATTGGCAGTTGTTTTACTGGATTCAGCAACATGTTAACTGAATTTTGCTGGAGTCAATGGGAAAAAATAGGTTTTGTATAAATGCTGTCAGGAAATTTAGCTTTGGCAACTGGGCATCATCTGACCCTCATAAGTTTTTGAAAAGCGGTCTTCAATATGCTTAGACCTTGGCACTTCTCTAAAGACGGGACTGACTTCTAACGCCATCTTAGAATGATTTAAGAAAATTAGGAGGGGTCTTACCTCCTGTTAAAAACTGACTTATCATTTGTTTAATACCGGTTATTCTTAAAATGGAAGAGTATTTATACAACTAACAAATCAACAGGGACCCCTTCAGTAGAGTGGTTAGCTGCTGGCATAGAAACCTAATTTCCCATTTTTTACATGGACCAATCTCAAAAAGAAGGTTAATTCACGTTGTATGCAATTTTTGCAGGGTATCGTGAATTTTGTTATACTTTTAGAACGATCCCGTAGAAAATTTAGTGCTTTTTATTCTCATTTACTTTTATCAGGTATTTTTCTTGACACTTATTTCAATTTGTATGTAATGATATTAACTATGATGTTTAAAGCTGTAATTTGGAAGAAAAACAAAATCAAACAGAGCAAATATTTTTTAATACATTGTGTAAAGCATCCTACTGGTGAACAAGTCATATTCAAATTCAAAAATGAACAGTTAGCTGAATTAGAACATTAATAATAATAATAATTTCAAATTCAAGGTTGTACAAAATACCTTTTTCTTCAGGTCATTCCATTGATTTTGGTTGCCATCAAGAAGACTGTCTGCACCCGAAATAAACGCCTGCAATACCAGATGGGAGATTCAAAGGAAAAACATAGAAAAAATGTGTCCATGGGAAACAGATTCCCCCTGCTCTGGCAAACACAAAGAAGACATATGATGGACCTGAAAAGGGGAGACACAGTACAACTCACATGATAATGTTTCAGACTAAATATCAAATCAATCCAATATACACAAGCCGAGAAATCTTTGACGAAAATCTTAAGGCAGTGAAGTTTCAATCAATGTCCAGGCGAACAGAAAATAGACATGTCAGACCTCAAACGGGACCCACGGTACAATTTACCCTAATAATGCTTGAGAACAAATATTGTACAATGCAACTGACAAAAAACAGAGATATATTTAACCATGATTAAAATTACAGAAATATAGACTTTTAGAAGTCCATCTACTGCATCACGGTTTGTAAACGAGAAAATAAATCTGGATTTTCTTCAAAATCAAGCAATAATCTGATGTAAAATGGTTCCCGTACCACATTTTGAGCAGCGTAAACACATGATGGTTTGCACAGCAATAGAGTTGTAAATAATTATTTATAACAAAAACCGTTTACTTCACTATTCTTTCATTCTTTTATTCTTTCATCCCTAATTGTGGTCTTACAGGTTTATGAAGAATGCATGCACATGTAAGTTTACTAGTCTAATACAAACCTGCAGCTGATTAGAACTAACAATGCCAGATCTTTCTTTTGCAATTTTAGCAACTTCAAGCAAAACAGTGGAGGACTGACTTAAATCTCCTGAAGTTAGCGTGCCTTTAGCCTGAGCTGTCACATTACTTAAATTCTCTAGAATATCAGTTACTTCCTTCTCATCAACTGCACCCTCCTTTAATCTATTCGTCTGAAAGATTAAATATGATGAACAATTAACAAAATATTGACCACATTATTCAAATTAAACATGAATATTTTTGTCCGAATTATAAAACATCTTTTATATTAATACAAGTGTATACACAAAATGTCTCACCTGCAAACATGTGGACACAATAATTTTCTAATCTAAATATTAATCAAGTTATACCACCAGGACATTTAAATAAAACAAATCAATAGTCAGAAATTGAAAACATGATACAGAAGGTGCGTTACTGTTGATCAGTTATGAAACTTAACTGAAGTTAATGATCATGAAAATGAGGTCAAAGACATAATATAAATGACAGACTGTCATGTACTCCTATCAAACAATAAGCTAATCCAATACTGTTGACTTACCAGATGCAGTTACTGAGAATCAAATTAAGGTATAAAAACTTGACCCTAGTCAATGGACTGTAAAAATCAGATCAGGGACAATAGATATTTAGTAAAATGACATGTATACTCCTAATAAACAATAAGCACCACAAATATTGTTTATCTACCACTTATAGTAATTTGGAAATAGACCAAAGCATTAAAACTTGATCCTTGTCAATGGGCCGTGAAAATGAGGTCAAGGACAAAAGACATGTAGCAGACTGACATGTACTTCTAATAATCAAAAAGCGAACCCAATATTGTTGACCTAGCACTTACATTAAATGAGAAATAGACCTAAGCATGAAAACTTGACCATAATCAATGGACTATGAAAATGAGGTCTATGACAAAAGACATGTAGTAGACTGACATATACTTCTAATAGTCAATAAGCACATCAAATATTGTTGACCTACCACTTAAAGTAAATGAGAAATAGACATAAGCATGAAAACTTGATCCTAGTCAATGAACCGTGAAAATGAGGTCAAGGACATGTGGCAGACTGACATAAACTCCTTATGTATAAGCATATCCAATATTGCTGACCAATCATATATAGTTACTGAAAAACTGACCTAAGCATGAAAACTTGACACTGGAGTTTAAGAGTCACTGAACTATGCAATGAAGGTAAAGGACCAATGTCATGTTGTTCGATAATTTCATATCACGATATATATCCAACTTTGGTCATCGTAGCATTTTTACTTTCAGAGATATAGAGCTTTAAAAGAGTTAACGCCGCCGGAAAGTAATACATGTGTCTTGCTTTTGCGAATTCGTCGCAGACGAGACAATAAAATAGGTCAGATTATTTTTTTTCGTCATTACAACCCTGTTTACTTTTAAAATACAGTGAAAGTGTGTTTCACTGAGCTGAGTCTCCCGCTTTTATTAAATTAAGAAAACCCCTTTGAGGAATCTTCATAAATCTTATAAAACGCAACAGAGAAAAGGTTCCGGTAACTTTTGTATATATCCCAATTTTTATACATGTTCTTAGTTTTACTCCTCATATGGAAAATTGGGACATTGTGTCGTTTTCCATTATAACAATTTTTCCTCGCAGGATTTGTTTTGAAAATGTAAAATAATTTGATAGATTTTATATCTTGTTACATATTTATGCGTAATTTTATAAAAATAAGCTAAGCGGTACTAGAAATGTAAGAATTTAGACGTAATCGATACTTTAAATTTTCCCAAAAATCTGCAATTTTCACATGAGCTCTGGACAAACAACTACACCTGTCATACTTCGAACACAAAATCTTACTGTCGGTAAAATAGTTAAATCTCATTCTACATTTCATTATCAGATTTTGTTATTGCGTTACGAAATAATAGCCAAAATTATGAGACTCAGTTCAGTGAAACGTACTATAGACAGATGATAGATAAGCATGTTGAATACGATACATTTTTGTTTGGTAGGAATTTGTTCATTTTTATTAGTAGCATTGTGACAAAACCTTTATTTTGTTTGTTTGATTAGGGTTTAACGCCACTTTCAACAATATTTCAGTCACATCGGCGGTCAGTTTTACTGGCGGACATAGCCGGAGGGCCCGTAGAGAGAACCGCTACTGACTTTGGCCAGGCAACTGAAAAACCTTATCACGTGCGATTCAAGTCAAACGCAACCTTTTTTTGTATGGTACAAAGTCAAGCACAAACGCACTCCATGTAGGTGATAGACTACAGAAATCTGTACAGGAAGGTGTAAATTAGCTTCCTAGACACCTCAGCAACCCAGGTCCTGACGTGGTAGATTCAGTGATAAATTATTATTTCTTATCTTTGAATATACCAATAGATAACAGAATTTGGTTGCAGAAAAGTTTCACCATCTTAACTCTATATTTGACTAAAAAGATAAAGAAGTGTTGAAAATTTACAACAATTTAGGCATCGACCTACAGATTTTCAAGGGGGAGCTGGGGTTCGTTTCTCATCCAGATTATTTTTTTCGTCAACAGATCTAGCAAGAAGTTTTTTTATGCAGTTCATACAAGGAAATTTTGTTTTTCAAATATAACATATGATTACTTGTGTTTTAAAGGCACACAACTCTACATAAAAGTCCTGGGTGTGTGGACAGAGATCGGAAAATTAGAAGCAGGAATAAACCAATGCAAGTGATATTGATAGTGATAGTGCAATAATTTTACCTTGATGTGTCGATCTCAGAAAAGTAGACATCTCCATGAAGCATATGTAAAACAGAGGCAAAACGTGTCCTAGGGACACAGATGCCCCCCGTTCGGCAAACAGGAAGTAGATAGATGACAGATCTGAAAAGGGGAGACACGGTACAACTCACCATTATAATGCTTCAGA
>JAULBM010041755.1:0-10774 GCA_032357055.1 Geukensia granosissima | reverse complement strand
TTCAACTTGAACTGATTCCACCCCGACTTTATTTCAAAGTATGTTTTCCAATATAATTCGCGGGCCTGGTGGCCGAGTGGTCTAGGTAGTTGATTAAAAACTACATGTACAGATAATTGTATCCTATCCCCAATACAGCGTGAATTCGAACCTGATTTTGTACCATACAAATACGGGGTGTGTTTAACTGGTATAGCACGTGGTTAGCTGGTATAGCACGTGATCAGATTCCTCATTTAGATGACCATATTGTTGGAACTGGCGTTAAACCCAAATAAAAAAACAAATTCATGTAATTCCCAATCCAACAAACACAATCAATATAATTTTATTATTTTTATCAATTACTTTTTTAAATTCATATATTGCAGTAAAATAAATTTGTCTAATTTTTTTGTTTAGAGGCCGGACTAAGAAACATTTTTACACTGATCAACATAACTGTTGTGTTGTTAAACAGAAGTGTATAGAGATACAACATTGCTTAAATGAAAATTTGAATTTTATTTAATATTAAATATTAAAATACAAAAAAAAAATTACGATAAATTGTCGACTATATTATTGTGACTTTTAAGAAAGAATGGTTGTGTTATTGCCCTGTGCACGAAATACATTGGAATGTTGCTATTTTATTTTATTTCCAAAACAAATTGTCGACTCATAGCGCGTTTAATTCGTAAGTTATTGAATATGTTAATCCAACTGATAAATGCAGGACTCCTTATCAAAATCTTAGTTAACGATATTGGAAGGTAAAGTGTCTAAAATCACGAAGTTTAATATTTTTCACTCCAAAAAAAACCAAAATACTCCTTCTATATAAAAAGAGAAGATATGACATAAATGCAACGGAGACCAATCTCAAACCATCAATAATAATTATGTTATGGAACTAAAGGTATTTACAAGCCCTTCAACAAGGTTGAATTCCCACTCCTTGTGACGAGCTCTAGTTGGTACAGTATACTAAACAACAAAAGGTGTATAACTAAAATCACACAAGTCCTGATTTTAAAGGCCATTAATAGGCGATCGAAGTCCAGTGTAGAAGTACCCATGTGAGAGATCAGAAGTGCATACAACAAAGAGACAAGACAATTTTGAAATAAACTTAAAGATAAAATGAAAACAAAATGAAGAAAGGCTTGGAATCCACGAACTCCTTCACAAAACAGGATTGTGATCAGGTGCTAATGAAGGGTATGCATCACCTGTCATGCGCGCAACACCCGTCGCGAAATCCTTAAACTTCAATTCGGGTTAATGTCAATCCGAGGAGTGAATTTATTTTTGTATTTCCGGTAACAGGTGCATTACTAGTTGAGATACACTGATACCATATGGATCAACGAATCTCACTCTTTATGGCCAAAGAATTGTTCTTAAAGTAAGCTCGCTTGTAAGATATCAACTTCACCATATATCTGTTCAGTTTCGACAAAGCCATACCATTATTTGGACAAAAATATTTACTGGGAACAAAAGACATGTTCCTATTCCCAGTTAGAGAAAAAAAAGCACGGTCAATTTATCCACAAAACAAGAAAGTGATGGTTTTTTCTCTAAATGTTACTAATGAGCATGAAATCATAAAAAGAATAAAGTTAGTTCATAATTATAATGAGGCAGTGAACGTTCAGGGTAAGACTGAATCTCAAATGTATTGTCCAAAAATTAGTTAAGATAACGAACGTACGATTATCCCTCGTAAAGGACGAAGGTCGTTAATGCCCATTTTTTGGCCCAAGGATTTTGCTAAAAAATGAAAATTGGCTAATATCTATTATTTTATATTTTTATATTCAATAATGTCTATAAAAAGAAACTCGAACAGAATTTTTTATCTAATAAGTTCTACAATGGTCTCAAGACCCATAGGAAATGCTTTAAATGTAAAAATACTAAGAAATTTATTAATTTGAACAAAACATCTCCAAAAATTGAGTATTTTTACCGAAATTGTTAAATTCTTGTCAAATTAGTCCAATATACCCTTTAATTTTGTCGAAATGACGAAAAGTATACAAGAAAAATAAATTAATTATTAAAAGACGATTATTAAACAGCATTTTCACAACAACTTATTATTGTGTCAAAAAAGTAAAAAATTTGGTCCAAATATGGGGCTTCACGTACCTACTACTTTCACTTTATTGATACAACATTTTACTTATTAACATGACTTAGAGTTCTCGGCTGGGAAACTCTCAAATATTAAATAGACATCTTCATGCATGCTTGACAATAATAACTGCAGACTGACAAATTCGAATTGGTAGTCTTATCTTCAAGCACCTAACAGAGGACAGCATGACAATTTGGTTTTGTGTAAACAGAATTAGTACACTTTAAGTTAAATTTCTTCTGATAAAATCGGCTTTCATCAATTTTGTTAATGACATGCTAAAGCTAACTTGTAGAGTTTGAAAAGCAAACGTTTGTATTTCAAAAATTAGCGTCTGCAATTCAAAATAGATTGTATACCATCATGCATAGCATTGGAATCGATCTATAAATATGACATTCAGGTCATATCATTCCTATTTAATAATGTTGAAATTGCTTTTTTATCGGTAATGTGTTGTTTGGCTATATCTTTTGTTTTCAGACAACCACTTTTCATTCAATAAGAACAGAATATATAGTTGATATTTGAAGACAATTCCACTAATTCAAGTAAACAAACCGTATAAATATTTTCAATCGTATCGATTTATGATTAAACAGAGTGGTTTTAGAAATTCAAATCTGAATATATCTAAATTTTAATAATTACAACTTCCTTGTTTTAATTGTTTTCTTCCGATCGCTAATGCAACAGCATGTACAATATAAAATATTTCCAAAAGCTAGGCAGTTATCATTTATGTAAAACGTAAATATTACGCAGTTAGAAAAAAAGTTACTGAAACCAGAGGACACGATTTTTTGTAAGTTAGATTTATAAAAATAATGTCTTGTAAAACATCATAAACTCCACCGACAATGTTTAACCTTATTTAAATTTTTCAGAACTTTTTTTTATAAAAAGCGATTTAGATATTCCCTAGACTAAAAAACCGCACGTCGAACGCCAAAGAAAGTCGTAAACAACAAAACAGGACAAACGATATGAAACAATGTTTCAGTCACTGCTGAGTCAGGACATTAGAGCCTCTCATTTGATGATTGTTGTGTGACGGCAAGGCAATCTTTCGAGATAATTGATTCAATTCTTTTGTTTGGTAGTTTGTTGCTCATAAAACATATCATAAAATATTCTGAATTACTGTAACAAAAATTGGATTTACATAAACGAATTGCATAGTTTATCTAGATTTACATAGAATTTTGTTTTTTTTTTTTATTCATCCCAACCTATAAAAAATACAAGGTACAAAGAATATTTAAGTATTTTGGCTGTACAAGTCCGTTAAGAATACTTATTCATTTCAAGCACAACGTATTTCATTAAAGTTTTCTTCTTTCTAATGAAAATAACAAATAAAAACGAAAATAATCACATACACGTATTAGTTATAAAAATTTTGAGCGTCGTGGCAATATAAAACATGGCGAAAAGTGTAAATTTATAATTAAAAATGGGCAAAATTATATATTTTTGTTAAGTATTACCTAAGTAATGCCAAGTTATTATACCTTGAATTATCAATGCCTGTATCATTTTTTGCATTATTGATGATCATATATTTTCTTTTTTGTAGGTAATGAAGCCTTCCCTTATATGCAGCGTATATACAGCTTTACAAAGTAAGAAAACATTAAAATAATACCATACATAAATTCAAATAGTTGTCCAAATGATATTTATCTCGTATTGCATGCTTGAATTTTAAAATTGCGATAAGCAAACTCTTAATTTTCATTGCGGCATTATTTTTTTCGGTGAGCTTGAATTCATAAAGATGAAGCTTATTGTGAAATGCAGAAATGACATTTTTGTCAGTGGAAAATGAATATCAAAATAAATGCTTATATTTTTCGGACACATTTCCATTTTATGTCCATATAAGGTAATCTATTATGCAACAACAAAAGCAACAACAGTTACTATTAAAACAGTTTAACACACGAAATGAAGAATATATCATTCAGTCATCGAAGGTGTTTTTGTTAACGAGATAAATCTGTATAAATCTTACAGTCACATCTGAAACAACAACAATTTTATAATACCAAATAAAATATACTGATCATAAGCATATCATGTAGTCATTGTTGGTTTAAATACTGAAATAAAAAAATAAAACCTTACAGGTTACTTATTATGTTGAAATAGATTATAAAAGACCACAAGAAAAAAAGCTTCATAGGTGTCCCATTGCCAAAAACTTATCGCCAATTCCTGAACTCCACCTCACGACTAAACACTAAAATAATAACGCAAAATAAAATAAAAAAATGTCCATAAATTTCATTATTCGATCGTACATGTAAGTTTGTAAATTTTATGTCGATTTTAAAGTATTTGGCTCAGAGCTATGCCTTAGAAATACACCTACTGTCTGTAAACCTGATCCATAGAATGACATCTTGGAAATTTCAAACCTTTATCTTATTAATATTTTTATCAAGCAGTTGAACCCAGTGAGTCGTTCTATAAAATGTAAAAATAAACAGGCCCATAGGAACTGTTTAAGGTAGGAAATTTCCCATTGTATTTTTTGCCTTCTTAAATAGTACATTTCTGAAACGAAATGAAATGAAATAAGCCATTTACTTGTATAAATTTTTGCATTTAGATAGGAGAAAGAAATTTTGCAATAACATATTAAGTTTAATGTTACTCTATAAGCATTGTACGGGACTTTGCGTAAAACCCCACCAAAAGAGTTATCTCCGTTTACTTTTTAAATCGCAATTTTTTATTGAGATAAATAAATGAAAACACCTTTTGAAAAAGCCATAACTCGAAGTGAGGTTTACAGACAGTAATGCAAATGGTATTAGATATCTAACATTCATATTCAAATCAACATTTTTTATTTCTATGAATAAAGTGACATGTCAATGTATTAAACAAAAACTCTGAATGAAATGATTTTACAAGAAAGTTAAGACAGAATTATTTTAGTAATGCATGTGCGACATCTATAAGAAATACTAAATATCAATGATTACAACTTTGAACAATTTATGCGTCAGTTTTAGGAATATCTGGAGAAAACGTAGGATTAATTGAAACTGTTGACATTGGGGCCACAATAATTTTAACCTGTAATACAAGTTCTCCAGCCACAAACATAAAATGGCGAAAAGGAAGAACAATCTTATCTGAGGACTCAGAGGTCAACAAGGATATCGAATGGAGTAACAGGTTATCAATTGTTAATGACAGTGATAGTTATTACCAACTTAAAATAAGAAACGTAACAAAGAATGACTTTGGAGTATATTGGTGTGAAGGGAAAATAGGACCGAGTGTTTACGATGTTCAGACGATCAATATCACTGTAGTACAAAGCGGCAAGTAAAATTTATATCACACTAATATCACTGTTATCCTTACTGAAACGACTTCAAAATTTCTCATAACATTTTACGAACATGCTTAACAAAAGTCAATGCACATATCTTAAGCGACACCAGACAAAACAGAGTAGTCGTTGAACTATTCTCTGGCTGCATGCATGTAATGAAATAAAAGATAACACTTTTTCAGTCCAGTACAGAATACTCATGTGAGAGGTCAAAGACGCATAGTTCCAAGTGCATTGGTTTTCACTTATGAGCCAATTGTAATATTTAATTTGCTTAGAAAATATTCCATGAAAAAAACCGCATTATACACGAATTATTTTTCTTTAATTGTTGGAGAAATGGCTAGACTCAGCGACAATTTTGAACACTTTACACCTTCTCCTCAGATTCTAGACCCACCCTGGTATTTTGTTAAAAGTTCTGTCGTCTATTTACCTTAACCACCCTTGTTAAATATCATATTTGCAGGAACTTTTAGCTTGTTTTAACAATATTCCCTATTTTTCGTTTTCCACTCCATCCATGCAGCACGCAAAACAGTCATAATCAAAGACGTCTTCTGTTCACGGTTTTAATTTGTACTCCTCTTAATAGGGCATACCCACACATGACAATTAACACTTTATAACATTAATTGTGAAGCAGTTATTGTATGACTGGTTGATTTGTAATCACCTATTATGTTTAACTCTATGCTTTCAGTTAAATGTTTACAAAATTACCTGAACAGTAGCGAACCGTGGTGACTTATAACATATGGGTGTTTTCTATTGGACAAGTTACTGTCATCTGTTATAAACAGTAGAGTGATCATGTTTTTGTATTGTAGTATATAAACACTCGCGTCAAACTGTTGAATAGTTCCAGATATTTATACAACATGCCTCAGAGAACACCCGGACCCATGGCCTGTATTAAAAGTTCGTAATGGAGTTTTTTCTCCAATGCTGTGTGGAAGTCATAAAAAGCTTATTAATTTTCTGGTATTGGAATGTATATTTGAAAGATACAGTTAAAATTCTTCTAATATCGGAATTTGTAAAACTCACTGATGGTTACATGTATCATTACATTTGGTCGATAAGATTTAATTTGGTCAGTAAATGTAAATAAAAGTCTTAAAGTTTGACTGATCTTTTTTTGGTCCCCAACGTGTCCGATAAAGGTAAATCCAGACAATCGCACGCAATCCAATTTGGCTTTAAAATATTTGAAATATATGCATGTTAGAAGTGGATATCAATTAAATGCGTTTTCCACGACAGTTTTTAGTAAAAAATTTGTTATCTGTTATTCGTAATTTTTTTAAGATGTATAAGTAACAATTTTAGTCCAGGACATACATGTAACACGGGACAGAATTTATTGCAAATCCAGAATTTTTTTTAAATGTTTATCCTCAGATTGGCCGTTTAAATGTCATAATCATCAGTTGTCTGGAGAAATAAAAATCATCATATCACATTGTATATCTTTTATTTCAGCTGTCATCCGAGCAGAAAATGCTGATCTTAAAGCCGAAATGACATCTATAAAATCTAAAGGAATTCTAGTTGGTGGTTCATCTAGTAAGTTAACAAGAGTGTTAGATTTAGTTTGCAAAAAGTGTTATATCTTTTTTCGCTTACCTGAGCAAATCCAGGCATAACGACTCCGGAACGGAAGACACTCCGCTTTTGGGATTTTTCTGGTATTCATCTGTTTCTTTGTGTATTCTCAAAACTTCACCTCGCTCCCTGCATGAAACCCATGACTCATTTATCAATTTATTTCTAATGTAGCACCAATGCAAAACAGGGTTACCGATTTTAATAGTATTGATTCGAAAGTAAAACGAAAGTGGATTTCTAAAACTGACCACAGTTAGAGGGCCAAAACATCTATCCTGGCATCGAGTTGTTTAATTACTTCCTTATGGAAACCAGTTTCTTCACATCTTTTGAGCTTTTAACACATTTACATATTGCAATGAGAGAACGATCAGAGGTAATTGCGCCGCCATTTTCTACTATCACAGTTGTTTAAATAAAAGCTATGATATTGGTTAATCACATTGAGACTTACTCATATGCTGAATGCCGACAACATCGATCCGCCTTATATAAATGAATAAAATCGGGGGTTTGAGGAAGCTGACGAGAACTTTAATCCCTTTTCTATGGACGATGGGTTGTGCATGATATCATATTGTTCTTTTATTGTCAGGACTTGAAAATTTCTGGTATAGATGAAAAATTGCGATGAATCTCTCATTCTTTCTACATGTGTTTGTGCACAACACATTTTGGTGATCTCGTCATAACCTTACCGACAGAGTTTCTGTCCGTAATTGTGACTTAGGAGAGAGAAATACAGATGTTAAAATCTAGGTGTGGCAAGTTTAAATCGCAAAACCCTTGGAAACAAATAAAACTGAACGACTCTGTGATGAACAAACTGAGCACCAAAAAGCGTTCCTTATTGTCAACATACTATACTAAAACCAACAAAAGATAAAAGAAAGTTTCAATCTGCAAAAATTCTGGATTCTCTAAAGCTTAAAAGTTACATCCTTGAAAAGATAAAAATTGTATTGCTTAATTTTAATAGCTTATTCCTATATCTGGGTGGAAAATTTAGGCAACAGTAACTGCTAGTTAGACAGAACCACTACTCATCCTTCTATAGCCCCTGAGATTCGCCATTCTGGCCTTATTTTGCTGTGTTTGTAGTGATTCTCTGTTTTCTGTTTCTCTTCTTTTTGTGAATGATCTTGTCTGTCCTATAACCTCAGGATTTTCGTTTTGTGAACATTACAAGGTAGAGTATTTTAACATTTCAATACAGTTTTCTGATGCGCGCTTCTTCAGAGTAATTTGTGAGATTTTATGTATAATCTTTTCTCAAGTTTGAACTTTTTCGATGTTTATGAAGTAAGATGTCATCACCTACATATAAAAAAGAGTAAAAGTGACAAGGATCGATCTTGAATAAAATCGTAAGCAGATTTCCAAAACATTGTTATGCTTAATATTGAGACAACGTAAAAGTAAACTCAGCTTTATGAGGTTGGGGTGTCTAAATAAAAATCGATAGAACTTTTTGATACTTTGTCACAATAGAACCTATATTGTGCTATTCAAAAATTACAATAAAAAATGTCTATGTCACGTGACTCATTTTCCAATAATAGGTTGTGCAAAATCCTCCATTTTCAGTTGATTATTATAGGTAAAAACTACAGTTTGATATATAGAACATAAATCGATTGAAATCTAAAATATAATGGGAAAAGATAATTGCATCATATATTATCAGAAAACAAAAAAAGAAAAGTCAGGGTCACTGACCTCTTGCTATATTAATAAATGTGCAATCCTTTATAAAATTAAGCAACTTGAGTTTCATCCACTGGCAATGATTAATTCTTAAAATGTTGACAAAACACTTTCTATAAGTAATAATAATTTATTTGTTCAGGTTTAATTTTGCACAAGTATTTTCTTTCTAGATTTAATATTTGCAATTATATAAAAATTCAATACCCCAAGTTTGCGATTGAAGTTTGCGGAAGACACCCGAATCTCCTTAATATTATATATACTGTAAATGATACATAAAAGTTTAAAATTTAATAAATAGAAATTATTTTGTAATAACAGATCACAATCCGATAGGATTTTATGCTACTAGGAGACAAGGTGGAACCGTGGGAGCACAACAAGCGATTGAATTTGACAATGTATTCGTAAATCAAGGGAATGGATACATGGGATATGACAATAGTAGTACTGGACGTTTTGTTGCCCCTGTGTCAGGCCTCTATCACTTTTCAACAACTATTTATTCAAACGCTGGAACGACAATAGGATGTGAGATGGTAAAGAATGGTGTAAATTTCGGTAAACTGTATGCTCCGTCACCAGGATCAGCATCATCAACGCTAAATACTGTTGTTCATTTGGAGGTTGGTGACATAGTTTGGGTGCGCCATCTTGGACCGACTCCAGAAGAACTTAATGCAAATGACTATTCATCATTTTCAGGGTTTTTAATTTCATAATAAAATTCTTATCAGTATACTGTTACATCTATACCTAGTAATGTGCATCTTCTTATTTTACTCGTACTGATTGTATGTAAAAGTGAAACCGGAAGCAACAAGGCTGGACGGAAGAGTTCACAGCTACAAATACTGATTACCGACTTGCTGTTTTTATGAAAAGATTCACCAAATCATTAATAATTTAATATCATTTATATACGCAAAGAAAGGCACTATTTCTTTAAAGTTCACTAAACATAAGGATTATTGTGGGCTTGTCATCAACTTACACCTACTGTATTTTAATAGTGCTTTAATATTATTTTTAATATTACCATAGAGTGCAGGATATCACAATCCATTCCGTACCGAAAATTAGTAAAAACTCTATATTTGCAGCCATATAAAGGACTAATTTTTTGTGATTTTTTTTTCTTTTTTCTTTTTTTTTGAGAAGCCTGTGATTTCTATATCCTTGCTGCAAATATTTAACATTTAGATCATTATGGTTGTTAGTTTAACCGAAACTCCATAAAAGAATTAAACTTCGGACCGTTACCGTAAATTTTAAATATTGTATATCTGACTGATAATATGTCTATAACTTTATTGCGACACTTCGTGTTTTATACGCGGCCTTTATTTTTTTTTTTTTTTTATTTCGAAAAGTGGCGAAAGAAAAAAATGAAAATCATTCGTAATCGAAATTCGCATTCAACGTTATAAAGTTTAGAAGTAAGTAACTAGCTATTTACATATGATTTATGTTTCAAATTTAAACAAAGCTACTTTCGAGGTTTTACCAATGCAAATTATTTATGACAAGTGCTTACCGCAGTGAGATACACATTCGCTGCAATTGCAAAAGCTCTGCTTGTGGGGATTAATGTAATTAATTGGTACACAAACAATTCCACAACAGCTTTGGGGACAACGTGTACTGATATTCACTATGGCATGAATATATATACAATATGGCCATAATTGTCCGCTTTACCATTGAAGTCATAGTATTCGATTCGCAGTTTTTTGTCCGTTTCGGGTTTCTTATTATCTCGATAACGGTAAAATAGCTATATGAGCCCATTAAGATCTTCATTTTATATAATTGTTTAGGAGTCTATCTGTATAGGAGTATACTACTGTTGATTCGCTCTTGTTTTCGCTTTTTAAAATTTTTTATTGAAAACTGTAAATATATCATGTGAATTGGAATAAATATTCAGCATTCATGAGCTAGCTATCTGTCTATGTTAACCTCAAGTA
>JAULBM010041744.1:0-10774 GCA_032357055.1 Geukensia granosissima | reverse complement strand
CCTCGACAGAAATTGATGCACGTTTTAGCGGTGATTTCTATGGAAACTTTATACCACACTACCCGGAAGCCGGGAACTAGAATGGTAAATTATAATTATATAAGGAACCACGGCCTTCCGGAAATGGGTTTTCGAAAAGGGCTTTAAGCAAACGCTTTTAACTTTTCCAAAAAAATATCCCTTTCCTACCTTCGAATAGCCAGGTAGCATTTTGTTAAGATGGATCATTTAAAAAAGGCTGCGGAACAAGGGTATTGCTGTTGACAATTTTTGTCTTGAAGACATAGCTGTTGTCGCATAAATTACAAAGATACATCTAATCATGATTGAAATTTTCCCTCTTAAAATTGTATGGTCGACATTTCAAACTGGTATATGTGTATCTCAAATAGTTATTGACCTGTTACCGATAATTTAACAATAAGTTGACATCTGCTCGTTGTACATTAACTAGGATTAGATAACAAGGATTGCACGATAAGTGTTGCGCGGAAGACAGGGGAGAGCACCTGATCCTACTCCTGTTTTGTAAAGCAGTTCGTATATTCCAAGCCCTTGTTCCTTTTGTTTTCGTTTTATCTTTTAGTTTTTTTTTTATTTTTCTTGTTTCTTTGAACTATGCTCTTTTGATCCCTCACATGATTCTACACTGGACTAAAAATACATTGTTGTCGCAACGTGTTTAAATTATTGGGGTTAATTTGCCATGTGATTCTGATTTGATCATATTGTTCAATACGTCGCTGAGATTTCACAATTAATTGTGACACAAATGCAATTTAATAACAAATATTGAGAGGAAGATATTATACAATTGTTAGTCCTCCTGGTTAACAACGTCTTTATCCAGTTTCATGGATGCGTTTTCCAGCAGACGATCGGCATTCAAATTAGTGTAAATTTGTGCCTCTCATCGCCGACCTATTTCTTCGCCTATTAATGACTATTGCCGAAAAGAAAGAATTAGACAAAAGAAATATGTGTCTTTTAACATGACTCATGGAAATTGTCATTAAAAGTTACATTTTACGAGGAGATGAAAACATGCATATCAATGTAGAATTCGAATTTTAATCTCCATGAACAACCTACTCATAGTTCAATAAAGAATATCTTAAACAAAACTCAACATTTTGTAGCAAATCTAAACGTTGTTCACTATCAAGAACTCATAGTCATATAGGCAGTAACAAAAGTTGGTAATTATATGGCGTATTTGGCCAAACTTCACGGTGAAATATGCGATTCGTTGGTGATTATAATCCATGTTTCGTATCTATTTTTGTTGTCTTTTATTATATTTATACTTAATGATCTGTCTAGTAAATTATCTATGTAATGGCATGTTAGACTTTAGTCAGTTCCATTGCGGGTTTTAAAAAGATATATAGACAGACTTTAATTTTTTTATTACCAAGATAAAATAAACCGACTCGATTGCATAATAGACCCACATCTACACATACAACCTACAATGATAATGGATGCAACAATTATAGAGGAAAATCTATATTGAGAAGAGTAATATAACAAAATAACTTTATTTTTTAACCGGACGCTGGAGTAACATTACATTTGATGTGGTTTTGAGGAGACCTCTCGGTTTGAACTTTTGATGAGATGTGCTGCAGTTTTACGCCACATTTTGCATTTCTCTTTAACATGCAGGGTTAGATATTTTAAATATATAGAACAAATAAAAATCCGTTTTATTACTTATTATGTTGTATTTATTCATTTGGTTTTTTATTCCTTATTCTATACAACAATACTGTAGATCAATGTATTTTATGAACTTTGTTGTCCAAGAAAAGGAGGCAATATGCTGAATGAAGAGGTCCTTATAAGGCCTCCAACAAGGGTAATTTTCCACTTCTTGTGACGAGATCTAAATAGACAAATCTGTATATGTAAAAATCTCGACTTAATGTTATACATAATACATACATAAATAAATGCATAATTCGAAAGACAAAGATAACCAATGGCTTCGACATATATGTACACATATTCTATATACTATGTCTCTGCTTCCATCTTGTTCACATTAGCGACATGTGTTAAACATGATTTGCTAGTTTCACAATGTGCACAATCTACCTTCTATAAATTCAGTAGTACAGTCAAGATTGAAATCGTCCCTCTTTGGATTTTATTGTCGTCATCATGAATTGGAAGTCCTATACGGTATCAGTGTATCTCAACTACGTGTGGACCTGTAACCAGTAATTCAACAAGAGTTGACCTCTTCTCGGATTGACGTTTAACCGAATTAGAGTTTAAATATTAGGCTGCTCGCGGGACAGATAATGCTTACCCTTCCGGCGCCTTGATTCCACTCGTCGTGGAGTTCAAGCCTTTATTCTTTTCGTTTTCGTGTTAGTCTGTTCCGAATTCTTCACTCTTGATCAGTTTTGATCTCTTGCATGGTATTCTACACTTGACGCAGAACAGGTATATGAGAAACTCAAACCTCCAAAAATAACAGGACCATCAAGAAACAAATAAATAGTTGTAAAACCAAGAATAAAAGGAGAGGTTTTGATTTGACAGTATCCTTTAATAACTGGTGAAATCAGGGGCTTTGAAACGTTACGTCTCTGAACGCCGACTTATCCTATTAAATTTATACTATTAGCAAACTAGATTGCTGTTCTGAATGTTGAAGTCGCTGTTCTTAAAAAGTTAACCTGCAGGAAATCATCAAATAAACTGTTTTAATAATGTTCATTTTGCTCTCAATTTTAACACTTTAGATTTCTTTAAGGGAGTAGGCCTTTGTAAAGTAATATAACATTGGTTAATATTTGTATCCGTTTGTTTCAACCAGTTTTATATATTAAATGAACATAGAAAAATAGGTCTGTTTCAATTGAATGCTTAAAGACGCTGTTGGTGATGCGGAATATCATAAACAAATTACTGATTTCAAGAGTTAATTCCCTTTCTCCGGTTCCACCACCATAATTCTAATTTGGATCATTACTAACCATGGTCTGATATAGGGCCCTGAAAACGTCAACAGCATTTACCCATAGTAAAATCTCAATAACTAATGACATGAACGCGCTTTGACTTCACACTATGTTATGATCACAAAAATCGCGATCCCCCGAGGGCGGCCGGGGTATAGAAATAGGTCTTCGGTTTCTCCGTCTGCAGGTAGAACCCCTGCTAAAGGGGCGTCCGTTTAGTTCGATCGGGATGTATAAATACTCGGAATTCCCCTACTCGAAGGTTGTTCCGGGGAAAGAATAGGCACCAGGTATCTCCGTCCTGGAGGCACTAGTTCTCCAAAAGGGGCGTCCCTGATTGTGGGGGATTTATAAATTCACAATCCGTCAAGAGGGAGACGTAAAAGACTCCCCGTGTTAAGAAAATGCCACGTCTCAAGCACGTTAAAGACCCCTTGTAACAGCTCATTTTGAGTGGTCCGTAGGCGGCCAGTTACAAGGCAAAATTTTCCGCCCCGATCCAACCCGCAATTTTTCCAGTGGCAGTCTAAAAGTCCCTCCCTTACCGGTCCCTTGCTCACAGACTACAAATTGATTTATTTTTTAACTTGTTTTCGTCCTGAATATGCATGAAATATTTGCCACTGGACGTTAAACAACATTCAATCAATCAATCAATCTAAGAAAATTCCCTTTAAAAAAGTCTTATGTCAAACCACTGAGCCAATTTTACTTTACCAAAGTTTGTACAACATAGCTTCCTGGCAATGACCAGTGAAGAGTTTCTTGAGGTGTGCGAAAGAGGCTCCTTGGAGCCTCTGATTGCTAGGATTGGTTAGTCAGTCTTACAATTCAAAATAAAGTAGAAATGCGACCATTTTTTATATAACTGAAATATTCTGATCACTTTTTTATGTACGACTTGTTTTATTGTTATGTTCTGTATATATCGAAATGCATCATATGAGGATACCGTTTACATACATATCAAAGCTTTTATACGAAATGTTTCTATCTTTATGGTTCCTTTCAATTTGATAGAACAAATACAGTTTCATTTATTTAACGATATAAGCCTAAAAATAAAAAAAAACCCGTTTAATGAGGGAATTTGTACATGTTGTATTTTATATGAAAGATGTGAATTCATTTTAACCCTGGACTATTTAATACATTGTTCAGATGAAAATTTTACTCCTTGAAATGTACATTAAGCATGCAAAAAGTCACAATATGTATTCATCATTGGTAAAGTTAAAATTAAATATTTTATTTTCCATGTCTGCTGATAATCCTTAGTAATAAGAAATGACATATTTACTTTACATTCGGTCAAAACTTGAAGGCTTTCTGATTTAGTGTCGTGTTACTAAATGAAATAAATATTAATTACTTTGTCATTTACTTACAGAAGACAGTCTACAAGTAAAGAACAGCTCCATCTCCAAACTGCATTCAGTAACGAGAATTACAACATTCAGTTTATCAATGACCCTGGAACTGAACATGCCACATATACAAATGGGGATGCTGGATCTTGTAACATAGAAAACCGAAGTAGTAACATAAATGTTGTTCATCCAAGTTATGAGCTTGCTGTGATTACCCAAGAAGAAGCAAGTGGATTAAACAGAATGTCTGCAGAACAAGAGGGTGATTATATCGACCAAGAGGAGTCATATAACATTTTAAACGTACTTCCAAAGAAATCTGAAACTACAGAAATTTATGACAGAACTACGGAGGGTGTGTACGACTCTACAAAGCAAGAAAAAGATGATATGGACATAGGCGTATATGACCATACACCAAATAGTCCCGACCATCAATATGATAGTACAGTTATAATTAAACCAAGCGTTGATGGCGTTTACAACTAATTAATCAATCAAACTCATTTTTTAAAATATATATTTAATTCAGTTTCTGCAGCATTTTCATAATATAGACTACATCTTCTATTTCATGTCCATAACATATTTATATAAACCACAATTTTCAGAAAATATTAATAATAACAGTTCATAGTAATCTTAATATAACATTCATATTGGAGAAAAAAGCCTAATTTTTTTATCAAAAAGATACATTTGTGCTGTATGTTGTGTTTTAATGTTTTATATACATGTAATGTTATGTATTTGTATGTATGTTCCATCTTGCAATTATAGAGGATTCCTATAGACTAAACCTGTTGTCTAGTCCAAATTGATTTGTATCAATAAATATTTATACTTAAAAAATACAAAAAGGTAATCAATTCATAATAATCATATATGTACTAATATTTACTGAATAAAGTTTTAACCCCACATTCTTGTCTTCCACCTCAATTAATCGTGGATATTTACTTTTTGTGTGATAGATAAAGATATCTCTTAATAATTAAAACAGGAGAATTGATGATCCTTAATGACTGTTAGGTCCTTTAATCCCCAATATCAATGCAAACCGGGTATAAAGAAAATCTATATTGCAACAATCATACTCAAACTCTACTTACAAAAATCAAATGATGGGCTATATCGGAGGAACTTATTGATTTGTAAAATGTGCCGCATAAAATAATGTTAATTCTTCAAGTTCAAGATTCATGTTTGCTTTACAGGTAGTGCTAAAAACCAAGCGTAGTCATAAATTTGAAAGTCCTTTTTATCTAATTTCCCTATGCAGTTCTATGCAGTTTTCAGTTCTACGATGTATCTCAAATTGGGGATTTTCTCAGCTTTCTCCTCCACTCAAAAACTGACTATTTGAATTACAGCATTTTCAAATTGAAAAAAAACTCGAGAAAATCACAATTTTAGATGTTTTATGAAACTAAAGTCTAATTTTGAGGTATGGGGATTTAGGACAAAGCTCTTGGTATTGGTTGTATCTCAGTTTTTTGTATCTGTCGTTTCTCGGCATTACAATGCTGTGTCGTTGACCTGATCTTCAAGGTCACAATAATTTGCCTATATTTCTGTAAGGCGTTTTATGGTGCTTAGATGGCGAAATAAATCAAGATAATTTCAGTGTATTAGATTTTGTCAAAATTCAGAAGCTTTCAAAAAATGTTTGTGTAAGAGCTCGCAGTTACGATTTCTGTTTTGCAAAAGATCAGTTGATATGTAGCTGTGTTGTTTCATTGCCCTAACCAATAAAAATGATACCGAATATATACCATTGGATAAAAGGAAATTCGCATATTTTTACTTGTGAATATTTGATAAAACTTATAGGCGATATTTAATTTTTTTTCAAATTTATATATTTTGATAATTTCATTTGACAAAAAGAAAAATCACACCAATTGCTTGGTATTCGTTGAACTTAGAGAAGTAATTGGGGGAGCGTGTAAATGAATTTACAAAACGACCTTTGAATTTGACACATGTTTTTGAAATCAATAGCATTTTTCAAATCTTGATAAAATTTGATGAAAGGGTCATTAATTAATGTCCACAGCTTATTATTTGTTATAAAATGATGACTGATCATTTTTTGAGTAAATGGTGTTATTCCAAATCTCTGAAACTGAGATTTGAAAAATGAGATTTTCACAAAAACACTATACTTGTTCGTTGCCTAAATCTGACGTTAAAAAAACTGAATAAATCTCGTAAATATAAAAAGAGCAGTTGAATATAACATGTGATGAAAATTACTTACAGATGCATAATTACTTTTTTCGCTGAAAATATAGACGTATATCGATTCTACTTGGTTTTAAAAAGAGATGTTCATTTCTGTTTATTGTTCTAAATGTACATTATACAGGTGGAAAAGTTTAAGTTAAAGAAAAACAGACGACATGATAGACAAAAGACAACAAGTAGGCCAATGCACATACAATATAATGGTAAAATATTTAATAAACAATCACATGAAACAGCACATTTACAAATGTACAGGTAGTCCATTTATGGATTATACCCGCCGGTGACTTCCGCTTGCTGTCGCCGCTGCACTAGACGATGTTCATTTGGTAATGTGGCTTTTTTGAAAAAATCTATGCTCTATGAACAATTCTAAAACATGCGTCAACTGATAGATTTTCACAGAAAGTCTAACACAAAGCAACAATGCTGATTGGCAGATAAGACATCAAACGGGAGTCATCGGTTGGGTAAGTAGCTCCCGAAATGTAACTAATACACAAATTATTTTAAAACAATGCATACCTGAGACAAAAAGATGTTTGTAATGAAACGTTTAAAGAACATTGTAAAACGTGCTTGGCTTCATAGATACAATTTCTGCAAATAAACCAACTGACTGTTTTAAAGTAATTATAGAAAACTGCTTAAAACGAAGTAATGTCTGTCCCCCGTGCTTGCAGGGTCGTGCTGATTATTTATATCCATAGGCAAAGCTTCATTGTAAAGATTTTTATTTTTAATGATTCATTTTAAATCAAATTCTGATTCATAAACAGACGTTCGTGATTATGATGTAAATATCTGATGACATCAACATTTTAAACAAAACATTTGAAATACTCATAAACCGTTTATGAAACAAAAAATGATAATGTAAGATGAATATAACAAACAAGAGTTGCGGCTTGTCAAATTGTACAGATCATTAACTAATTAGCCCTTTTCTTGTGGTTAAAAAATTTTGTTCGGGACAACCTCAAAACAAATCGTCGTCATGATCGTATGGTTCTAGGTTAAACTTGGTGCTGGACTGTGTCCACTAGGATCAAATATCAATGCACAAAAATAAAGGAAAATTCCTAGAATGCAAAAAAATGCGATTTACAAAGCCAAATAAAAATTTCTGAATGGTTCAATGCGATTATGTAACTGAAGTACATTTAAAAAAAATAAAACGTCACTGAAATCCATTTCACCTTTTGTCCCTCTTAGACGTGTCAATTATTCCACAATCCAACATTAATTTAAAAAGCATTTTTATTTTTTATTTCCCCAAAATGAAGGTAGGAGTCTAACCCTGTTTATAAGAATTCTTGTCATTTCAGAAGTTTTTTTAAAAATTGTAAGTGTTTTTCATATCTTTTTACCTCTGTCTGAATTTTACATAGAATATTATTATGTAAACAATAAAACAACAATAGGGATTGAGGATTGAGAAGGGACGATTGTTCATGAAAATATATATTTTTAATGGTTTTAATAGTTTTTATCGGTTATTTGGTTTTCAACCAGCAAACTATTTCTTTGCTTACAAAGAATATACAAGAGCATTCCAGCCATAATTGGTTCTATTTCAATTAGAAGAACACATGCATAACTTGGCGATATGTCATTTCATCGACGAAGGACAATAATTAGACATGGAATTCTACATGGATTTTTTGTTTGCCAGATACGTACAGATAAAGCAACATGAAAACTTAAACCCGACTTGTTCTTTTAGTTTCGGGTAGTAATTTCTTGTATCATTTTTTTAATTAACAAACAAAGAAAATCGAGAGTAAACCTAATGTGCAGTCAAACGGTAAAAGTCGACCTCGACATTTCAGCGAACAAGAACAATAAGACTAAAATTATATTTTGACATTTGAATGTCTAGAGGTTGACATTTTAATGGGAAAATAAGTTTCTGAATTTTTAATTTATCACGTTAAGTCTCTTTTTTTTGGCCACAAAAATGAAAGTCGTACGATGGTTATGCAATATGGCCTATCTTGATGTAAAATAATGAAAAACCTCACATTTTACGACAGGTTAAAAAATAATTTGATCACTGACGTAACTAACAGGACGCAATGTGTCTTATTTGTTAAAATTTTTTGAAAAAGTAAGATTTTGGAGCTTGTTGCCTTAAAGTAGACTGCCACAATTTTTTACCAGCTGCTGTATGTATGTAAAAATCTTCTTTCAGTAAAAAAAAGTTGTTCTATGTTATTATCAGAGATAATTATTTAAGCCAAAAACATATAATATATAAGTCAAATTTTGGGTTTTTTGAAAGAATGGCCGTTTCTGTCTTTCAATGTGATATTTTTGTGAGGTCAAAAACACTTCAATAGGCATTT
Source organism: Geukensia granosissima (assembly GCA_032357055.1). Lineage (NCBI taxonomy): Eukaryota > Metazoa > Mollusca > Bivalvia > Mytilida > Mytilidae > Geukensia > Geukensia granosissima. The sequence continues at coordinate 1,831 of JAULBM010041744.1, read as the reverse complement.
TTTTAATCAGTTTTGTGATAAATATTTATTTAACTTAATTTTAACAAAATATTGGAAATTTAAATGCTAGTTTTTTTTTACATTTAATAATAGGCCAAATTAGGCCCCGTTTCGTACCTTGACTTTTAAAATAATCTATTAAAAGAAAACAAAATTTCAATCGCAAAATAGTCCGTGATTCTTCATATTTTTTCACTAAGTAAACAAGAACATCATCCCAGTTATCTTGTTATGTTTTATACAGTCATGTAGTTTTTTAGAGAAGCTTTCTTTTTTTATTTCAAAAACTCTGTTTACTGTTTTCAGCTTTTTAATAAAATGTTGTTTTCCTTATATAAACTATGAAAACTATATCTTATTTATCTCAATTATCCCAAAGAAAAGACGGCGACCTAGATTTCTTGTACATTTTTTGTATCGCATGGTAGACACTTCATAGTAGTTTAATATCATATACAAGTTATGGGGACACTGTTTGCTTGACGAATTTAAACCAATTTAAAATTCAAGTAACCCTTTCAATGAATTTAAAGCGAAAGCAAAACAAGTCAGAGTTAATGTGCTTATGATGGAAATGTTGTATGATATATGGTAAATTCACCATTTTTAGGTAAGCACAAAACTGTATGTGGTTGAAGAAAATTAAAAATCCAGATGGAAATTTTGAGAGGATACAATAAGACGGAATTGTCTTACGTAACAAAGGGGAACTGTAACAATGAAAACGGCTTACTGACGCATGGGAAAAATATTTTAGGAGAGTGTCAGAAATACTTATGATATTGAAAACGAGCATTAAACAAGTGTCTTTTACTTGAATAAATCGTGACAGCTCCTAGAAGAGTTGTTAAAATATACATCACCAACCAACAGGACACACAACTGAAAAATCTCCAGAAGTGAGATACCATCTCACGACACTCTTCCTAAGATAAAGATTTTATAATCCTTTGAACCCAAATGAATTTCATTTCAGCAGGAGTTTCACAATTTAACGGTGGATCCAATACGAGCCATTTTTATATCCCTAGAGCCCAAGCCATCTCTGACATCGCAGACATGTCAGGGAGTCGCCTTAGTCTACACCTTTTATATTAAAAAAAGAAATACTTCTTTGATCGCATAGCTTACATTTCTGTTTCATGACCCCCAATTAACGATCAATTTGCGTATGTCTTCTCATCAAATAATTAAACATTTGACCTTGTGTTTAAGTGGTGGTTTCCGTTATATTATTTGTTTACAACTGTCTCTCACTTTAACTACCGTTTATTTAAAACTTCCTGCTTATTTATTCAAGATGAAAACTAACGGAATTAATTTAATATGGTTGCTAAATATGTTAGCTGAATGTTATGCAGGTATGTTGACCCTGAAAATAGTAACTCTTTAAAATTACGTAAAATATGTTTTTCTCACGTCGTAATATTAAATATTATATGAAGTTTGTATTCAAAATTATATTTTAAAAAAATAACAAGGAAGTATATCTAGTTAATATCAAGGAGACCGCACCACATCTTAACCTGACGCCGCTGGAAGGTTCAAATTTACAAGTATACAAAATTAGGACTTTCAACGAGCTAGAATTCCATTTTAATCAATTGCACCTCTTTTTAAAATTTTGCTATGTTTGTTTTAGTTATAAAAACTATTTATAATGAATTTTAAACTACAAGTTTAACATTATTGAAAAAATATATTGAATTTTAAAATGATTGGTTGATTGATTGAATGTTTCTTAACGTCCAGTGGCAAGTATTTTATGGATTAACCTGCTAGCGAAAGAAAGCAATAGTCCGCAGGAAGACATGCCTCTTTACCCAGACAC
>JAULBM010041733.1:0-10774 GCA_032357055.1 Geukensia granosissima | reverse complement strand
AAATTTAGGTTATGGGCTTATAACCAAAATACTTTCAACCAATCAGAAGACGCGTTACATCCAATATTAAATTATTACTAGGTAAAGTATGAGTTCCAATGGACAAGGATCTTTGACGTGTATTTCATTTCATTGCACAGTGGCCTCTTACATGTAGTATCATCTACATGTATATCTTATGGTTAAGATATTGGTTATGTCTATATATTTCCTCAATAAAATTGACTTCCTCCACAGACAACAAATATTTGAAAAGTACATTAAATTTTAAATAAGTTTTTGTAAATTATTAACTTAAAGTATATGATTATCGCGCGTACGGGAAGATATCCGTATTTATTTAGAAATTACCAAGGATGTAGACATTTTATAAAATATGTGAAGCATCTTTAATAATATTAGAAAAATAATATATTTATATAATATCTTTTTCAAGATAAACAATTTTCGTCAGTTCAGTTCTAATTACACAATAAAGACTCATTTTTGAATACTCAGAAACATCTAAGAAAGTGTTTCTATTTGGGGTTGTGTTTAAAAGATGAAACAAAATAATGCATATTAAATAGGAGCTAACCAATTTATGTGTTATCCTAAAAAAACTGTAAATACTGGACTAAAATTATTGCTGATGACACGTGACGACTGTTAAGTAAAATTTCCGTTTATTTACTTGTTTTTGTATGACACTATGAAATCGAATACATAGGTAAGAAGACAGAAGTAAGTTGCCCTATCTTAAATAAGTCAAGTTTAGAATATCCATTAGAGATATCAAAAGTGCATAGTTCAAAGAGACAATACAAATATGAAACAAACTAAAAGATAAAACGAAAACAAAAGGAACAAAGGCTTGGAATCTACGAACTCCTTTACAAAACAGGAGTGAGATCATGTGCTCCAGAAGCGTAAGTATCCCCTGTTCTGTGCGCAAAACTCGTCGTGGAATCTTTAAATTCTAGTTAATCTTTAATCTAATTAACGTCAATCCTAGAAGAGGTCAACCTTTTGTTGTATTACCGGTAAGAGGTCCATATCTAGCCATTCGCATTAAATAAACATATATGAAGTGCAACTATCAGATTTAAGGAAGAACATGTGAATCCATAATATACTGACATCGGAGGATGTATACAAAGTAGATATCGAAGCCATCTCTTCACAAAACAAAATAGGAATCTATATGTGCCATTGCTTAAAGCTAGTGGGAATGTACCCTTTTCCCACCACACAACGATACAATGATAAACAGAAAAAAACCTAAAGCAACATTATTATGCTTCTACACTACATATGATAGCATAAACATCGAAACACGAAAAAGTTAAAGCTAATTAAAATTATGAGTCTGTGTCAACGCTTTGCTTACAAGACGCATTTAAGTTTTCTGTTTTTTTTTCAACCAAAAAATGTTTTCCGTGCTACAATGTATAAAAACCCCGAATCCTTAGAATAAGTTAACAAAACAAAGACGCGTTGTCAATGATGACTTTAACAGTTTCTGATGAAGTACAATTTTGTAATTTTACTTTTATTTATTACTACAGGATCTGACTATAAAGCAGTTTTCATCCTATGATGATTTTATCAAAGGTTTATGTGGCGAACTATTTATCATTGCTGCTAATTTTTACTGCATCTTCCACAAATGTCAAGAAGAGCACAGTCTGTAAACCAACCGACTATTCCAAATGTTACCCAAATAATTGTACTTTGCAAAAACCGAAGAAGTGTGATGATGATGCATGTAAATGTAAACCATGGTCGTGCAATTGGTCGAATGCAACTTTACCAAATTTCAATATTTCCGGATTAAGATTTCCAAATAACACTAAATGTATAAATTTCAACAACAACAAAATACGCGAATTATCAGCAAATGACTTGGTAGGATTGCCGAGGTCGTTGAAGTTTTTGTATTTCAGTCATTGTTTTATTAAAAATATAACAGGCGGTAGCATTTTTAGGAATAATACGGAGCTATACACATTTGATATAAGTTATAATATACTTACCAAAAACGCATTCGAAAATTTATTTCGAAGCCTTAATAAAATAAAATTACAAAAATTGGATATATCCGGAAACACTTTAGTAGGTATTGTACCAAGTCTAAATTTTTCATTTATTCACAATTTGTTTGAACTGATAGCAAACGACTGTGAGTTAACAGAGTTAAATCACATCTTGGAAATTAAAACAGACAATACCAAGCTACATCGTTTAGAATTACAAAGGAATTTACTAAAAAGCCGTGACTTGGACTTATTTATCGAAAATGGAAATCATTATAAGGAGCTATCCGTATTGAAACTCACATCAAATCCAATTCATAACTTTAGTAAAAATGTTTTTTCTCGAATACCAAATCTTCAAAGACTTTGGTTAGATAATTTAGATTCTGAACGGATTATATTTCCAGGAATAAATAGTTCAACTATCATTTTGTTAAACATCAACAACTCTTTTTTATTTCCTGTGGTCGAAAATTGCACAGACTTCTTTTCTTTGTCAACCAATATTATAGACTTAAATCTGGCGGGAACAGACCTTTCAAACTGGTCATCTTCTGACATTTCAGAAATGTTTTTACCATTACATTCAATCGAACGTTTAACGATGTCAAATATTTCTATTACTTCGATTCCATCAAATGTGTTTAATACAATGCATTCTTTGAAGTTCTTAGATCTATCAGCAAATAAAATATTTAGTTGGACAAGTGACTGCTTTAAGGAAATGAGCGATAAGTTTTCTATTCTTTATTTAAATGACAACCGTATCACGACGATAAAGGAAGAATCTTTTCCGCCAAAACTGCTAAATCAATTTATAAGACTCCATTTGCATGGAAACCCATTCAACTGTGACTGTAGCATCCACTGGTTTCGGTACTGGATGAAAAATCATTACAAGGAACTGGGAGCATATTCTCCGTATTATGAATCATTCCGCTACACATGTCATTCACCAGCCAAATACAACGATACTTTATTGGTGGATATAGACCCTGTATATGAAGATTGTCATGGTTTGTCTGTGGAAGTCGTCATTGCATTATCTTTGGGAGGAATTTGTTTCATTTTGGTTGTTATCCTTAATATCGTAATTACTTTTACATCGGTGAATTTTATAAAAGATGATTAACTATATGAAAAATTTGACATTTTATCAGTTGCTGTATGCTCCACTGCGAATATGGCAACAACTGACAAAAGTCAACTGAATCTAGAAAAAAGATGTTAGAGTTATGGTAGAGATCTTATATTTATATATAGTCACCGCTTGGTGGTGTAATGGTTAGCGTGGCCTCGAGTGCGGATGATCGTGGGTTCGATCCCTGGCCGGGTCAAACCAAAGACATAAAATTGGTATTTGCTGTTTCTCCGCTACACACCCTGCATTCGAATATTTGGATCACGAAGCGATACACACAACGCGGAGCCGTGAAAATTTAGAACGAGATATATTAGGGACATTCTCTTTGAGTTCAAGTTATTTCTTATACAAGTAAACAGTACATGTATGCATGTTTGTTCAGTAATCATCTTTCTAATATTCTATGTTATTTTCATACCCAGACTTAGCTACAATCCTACATATTTTACCTTTTTCGTAGGATTTGGCATAAGAGACATGATTGTACTCCACCAGCGTCTTTATTGCTAAACAGACACTATCCAAAAAATGATTTTGCCTAAACAAGATGTTCTTCTATGTCACTGTCAAATCTTGTTCCATAAATCCTTATTACTGACGAGAAATTTTGGAGAACGTGTCTGATTGATCGTTTTTTTTCATGGTATATGGAACGACGGAGTGAAAGATTTTTATGATACCTTGCATGCGGAGCAATGGATATATGAACGCGGAGCTAATTACTTTTAATAATTGTTGTTTTTGTTGGAAAAAGCAGATTAACGGCCATGTTTATCTAAGATTGCAATTGAAGTTTTGTGTAAAAAAATGCTCCTTTTTTTAATGCTGTCTCTTTTCAAAAGTTTTTTTTCTGCACATAAGTTTTACCTTCACTTTTTGTTTGATTTAAATGAAATTTTCACAACTTATCAAAGTGCTACATATCTTGAGAATAAGTATAGGCTCTTTGATTTTAAAGAATAAACCATGCCAACAGAAAAGAGTTAAAGAAATTCATTTATTATGGCCGAAAAAAAACAGTGTTTTAAGTGTATAAAATTAACTATATAGTGATGAAATTTTCTTACCAAAACCTCAGACTACTATTATAGTAGTTATTACATCCGAAATCATGAAAGAAGTTCGTATGATGTTTTGAAAAAAGCAATTGATTTACTTGAAATAAACAAGAAAAAACGCCACGTGACACTGCCTTAAAGTTTTGACCCTTCAGAGTGGATACGCATACGCATAAATGACCAAAAATGTACATATTTGAAACATAGCTTACATTAAAAATATTGTCATTGTATATCGTGGAATATACAAGGGCAGCCATACTTTTACAACCTTATAGTTTCAAATCACATTTCATCTTTATCCCCGAGGGCGGCCGCGGTATAGAAAAAGGCCGTTCGGTTTGAACACCTGCAGTTGAAACTCCTCCTAAAGAGGCGTCCGCTGGTTGGGCGGTAAAACGCTGCCGATATTAAAAATAACAAATTTGATTTTTAAACACTCATGATTGCTTTTAAGATTTTTCACATTTGAACAAAATAAGAAGAAAACATTATGTGCGCTCGTTTTATTTAGATATAAGATTTTGAAAATCAAGCGGGAAATGATTTCTCTTAATTTTTCTCTAGTAGATTATGTCCGTTAAAACCCAAGAAGAAATAACAATAATTTCATAAAGACTTTTCAGATGGTATTTAAAGAGTGTTTAATGAAATTATGAAAAGAAAAGTGGGGGTCACTGGGACAAAATATAAATGGAATCAAATGGATGAAACTAGAGGAGTTTGAAAAACTGACGAAAATGGCTGAACATGAGGGCAGCGAACAGCCTTAAGTTCATGAAAAAGGCCTCATTCCTTGTATTCCACACGCATCTGAAATCAGAAACTTAATTTTCAGATTACTAAAACTTCTAAATTTTAATAGTAGAAAAATTCTAATTAAGTTTCTAATAAGTGACCACAACTTGGAAGATATAAAAGAATTCCTCGAGATCAAAGACACTGTAAAGTTTGCAAAGTGCTGGATGACGAATATCACTTTTTATTTCATTGTCAAATTAATAGTAATTAAAGAAACACTTATCTTAATAAGATTTTAAATATTTTCCCAGATTTTAACTAGCTTGACTCTTAGAAAAAAAATACAACTTATTATAAATCCTAATATGACTGTTTTGCCCATTATTGTTGATTTTTTTAAGAAATCTTCGGAGTTGCGAAAGTGAGATCCATATTGGCCAAAAAGATACATATCTGGAACCATCTGATTTATTTGAATTAAATTACACTTGAATTTTTGTATTTGCGCTCAATAAATTATGTATTTTGTATTGTTGTTTGTATGTCTTTGATCAACCCAGTTGGGTTTATTATCACTAAAGTTTATTTGTAAAGGAGTTTGAAACATCACTCTGTCCGAACGATAATTAAATTCAGAATATTCAAAAATAAAAATCGAACTGATACCATAATTAATATGACCATTTTGACATATTTGTAATGATACCAGTTTCAGATTTTCAGATCCTAGAAGTTATAATTCATTTCTACTTCTTCGTAACATGTTTTGTGATATTGACGTACACTATATTTGTATAAAGACAATTTTAGAAGTCTGATAGTTTTATATTTTTTTTTCAGTAGAGAATGTTTCTCATATGCTCCTCGTTGGATATATCACAAAATGTGTTTGCTCCGAAGTCTTTTTTATCCATCATCCGCTGTAAATTATATCCACTTATGAATGATTGTCATCGAAATCATCTAAATTTCTAATTTCTAATAACCGGCATCAAGTTGGTTACTTATTCAACATTCGAACATTCACATTCAAGTTTTTAAGGGGGGGGGGTCGGGGATGGGGGGATGTTGTAGGGGCGAAAGGACATGACTTTCGCCCCAACTTATTTCGCCACTTGGGGCGAATTTTTTTCGGCCCCAAATTACTTCGCCACTAAGAGGCGAAAATTTATTTTTCAATCAAAACGTTCTTCTGACAGGTGGGGACGAAATTTTTTCGGCCCAAACTTACTTCGCCACCTAGGGGCGAATTTTTTCGGCTCCGATCATTTCGCCACTTGGTGACAAAAATGATTTTTTAGGCGTTAAACGTCACTATGACAGACGGGGACGAAGGTTTTTCGCCCCCAAATTATTTCGTCACTAAGGACCAAAATAAATTTTTCGACTAAAAACGTTCTTCTTACAGGTGGGGATGAAGATTTTTCGGCCCAAACTTACTGCGCCACTTAGGGGCGATTTTTTTCGGCACCAAATTATTTCGCCACCTGGGACAAAAATTAGTTTTTCGACCTTAAACGTCATTAGACTACTGGGGACGAAATTTTTTGGCCCTCAAATCATTTGCCACTTAGGGGCGATTTTTTTCGGCCCCAAATAAGAATAAGTAACCAGTTACTTATACAAAATTTATGAATGTTTCAATGTTCCAATAAGTAGCCAGTTACTTATTCAAAACTTTTAAATGTGAAATGTGCGAATGTACGAATGTTCGAATAAGTAACTGGTTACCTATTCGAAAATTTAAACAATAGATTCGAAAAAGTAACTGGCTACTTTTTCGCACATTCACAGATTCAAACATTCAATATTTTTTAATACGTAATTGGCTACTTATTCGAACTTTCAAACATTCAATAACTTTGAAGAAGTAACTGGCTACTTATTCGAACATTCAAACATTCAAAAACTTTGAATAAGTAACTGGCTACTTATTTGAACATTCGCACATTCAAACATTCAAAACTTTTGAATAAGTAGCTGGCTACTTATTCGAACAATCGGACATTCGCACATTTCACATTTAAAAGTTTTGAATAAGTAACTGACTACCTATTCTTATTTGTGGCCAAAAAAATCGCCCCTAAGTGGCGAATGATTTGGTGGCCAAAAAAATTTCGTCCCAAGTAGTCTAATGACGTTTTAGGCCGAAAAACTAATTTTTGTCCCCAGGTGGCGAAGTAAGTTTGGGCCGAAAAATCTTCATCCCCACCTGTAAGAAGAACGTTCTAAGTCGAAAAATTTATTTCGCGCCTTAGTGGCGAAATAATTTGGGGCGAAAAACTTTCGTCCCCGTCTGTCATAGTGACGTTTTACGCCCAAAAAATCATTTTTGTTACCAAGTGGCGAAATGATCGAGGCCGAAAAAGTTCGCCCCTAAGTGGCGAAGTAAGTTTGGGCCAAAAATATTCGTCCCAACCTGTCAGAAGAACGTTTTGATTGAAAAACAAATTTTCGCCATTAGTGGCGAAATAATTTGGGGCCGAAAAAATTCGCCCCAAGTGGCGAAATAATTTGGGGCGAAAGTCATATTCTTTCGCCCCCTACAACACCCCCCATCCTCGACCCCCACTAAAAAACTTACAATAATATTTTTGAATGTGGATAATCGAATATTGAATAAGTAACTTGTTTCCTGGCTACTTTTTCGCACATTCACAGATTCAAACATTCAATATTTTTGAATAAGTACCTGGCTTCTTATTCAAACAATCAAAAACTTTGAATGAGTAACTGGCTACTTATAAGAACATTCAAACATTCAAAAACTTTGAATAAGTAACTGGCTACTGAATAACATTGAAAACTTTTGTCGAACATTGAAACATTCATAAATTTTGAATAAATAACTTATTCTTATTTGGGGTCGAAAGAAAATCCCCGCCTGTATGAAAAACGTTTTAATTCAAAATTAAATCGCCCCTTAGTGGCGAAATAATTTGGGGCCGAAAAGAATTCGCCCCCAAGTGGCGAAATAAGTTGGGGCGATAATCATATCCTTTCGCCCCCTACAACACCCCCTCTCCCAATCCCCGACCCCCATTTAAAATAATAATAATAAATTACAATAATATTTTTGAATGTGAATGTTCGAATGTTGAATAAGTAACAAACTTGACGCCAGTACGATTTGGTGATATCAAAATGAATGGGAAATCTCCCAAGTTCCGAGAGTGCAGGAAAGTTTGTGGCCGTTTTATTATTCCATAGAATAAGTTTGCAGAACTTGATGTGCAGATTTTCATACAGCAATTTTGAGAATAATTTATCTGATGATTGATTTTCAGACCATTTTTTTCTAGACAATGATGTCTTAAAAGGATTAAAATAGCCCCAAATTTCTGAACTATAAAGGAAAATAGGCTTTATTGTATGATCAAATACATGAAGAGAGTTTTTAATATTTGGATTGAGGGATTGATTGAGGGAAAAGAAGTCCCTCTTAACTTATGAGAAGTTTTTAAAGCTTTCTTATTCATCTCATTTTGAACAAGTGAAAAATTCCAGAGGCACAGAAAGTTAGTTCCAAATATTTTTATGGTTGGACACAATCAATATTAGGATTATTAAAAGTAAATTTCTGTGTGATATGTCTACTTGCTTTGTTGAAAATCAGAACCTTTGTTTTGGTTATATTTAGGCACCAGTCTGTACAATGAATGCTTAATTTATCAAGTTTGTTATGGGGCCCTTAAGCAGAGGAGGATAAAATTACTATACTATCTGCATACAATAAACAATGCACCGAACGGGAATTTTTCAAAACTGGGTCCGGTATATTTTGCAAACAATCTGGATGGTCATTTATAAAAATTTTGAATAAATTTGGGCTATATTTGTCGCCATGTCTAACGCCTACTTTACAGTGAAAGAAGTCTGTAATTTTTGTATTGTATATGGATACAGGATTTGCTCTGGGTATACATGTTTTTAATGATATTATAGAAATTAGACCCAGCCTTATAGTTTTATTTTGATACCTGTATGTATGACAATATCAAATGCTTTCTGAAAATCAACAAAGCAAACAAACAGACTACTTTCTGTAGTCTTGCAATATTTATCGATTAAAGTTTTTTAGAATAAACATGTGGTCGTGTGTTCTTGCCTTTTTGTAAAACCTATTTGCCAGTCCTTAATCAAATTGTATTTTTCAAGAAATTTACACAGGCGATCATCAAGAATTTTATTGAATATTTTACCAAAAGCATTAGTTATTGTAATTCCTCGGTAATTGTTTGGATCTGATGCATCATTTCCTTTATGTATTGATATATAACCAACAGACCATGACTCAGGATAATTACCATAAGTTAGACATTTATTAAAAATTTTATGAAGATACGGTAAAAGATATGCTTTCCCGGGTCTATTATGTTTTTTTTTAAATTTGGTCTAGGCCTGGAGACTTATTAACTTTGACGGAAGAGGGAGCTTTATATATCTCTGAATTGGAAATCTGATAATCAAGTTCAGTGGAGCACTTCTTTCCCTCAAACCCTGCTAGTAAATGTTCTAAATTGTGTATTCGGGCGCTGAATTCAAATTTTAGATTATTCAAATGGTAAAAGTGTGATAGCCATATAGACGGAGCAATTTAAGAACTACTTTTATTTTGTTCTTAGATTGTGTCATAACAATAAGTTGCTATGAAAATGTTGTTTTATGACCTAGTTTTTGTGTGATTTATTTTAAAAGCGACAAAATTGTACAAAATAATATACCCTTTCAAACGAGTAATTTCTTAGTATTTTCAAATTTAAAGCAGTTTCTGTGAGTCACGTGACAGTTGTGGAACCAATTGAACTAGAAACAACCGTTAGATTTTGTAATAGAAGAGATATGAAATAGTAGACATTACTCACTTTTCAAATTGCACCTTAATCCCCATTGTTCTTATGATCAGTTTGTTCAAGAGGAAAACAGATATGGGTGCTGTAGGAAATTTTTGCTTGGCCAATTTGGGGAAAATATTGAATCTTTAAAATCCCATAGATAGGTAGAGACCAATTTAATTTGTCGTTTTAAAAGTATATTATTTTCTGTCCTGATCAGAAACTTTCATATGGGAGCATTAGCAATTCTTGTTTCTGATAGGTATTTTTTAAATATTCTTATCTGAACTTTACTTTATCTGTGTATATGGACAATTTTAGCTTCTGGTGAATATAAGGGTTTCAAAAAAAAGCATGGCCAACAGTCGGATGAGCGATATAGTCACAGTCTCTAAATAAATAACTTTCATGTTGATTTTTACAAGTTAACATCATATTTAGAAAGTACTAGTTTACAATCATCGCCCTGAATATTTTTTATTTGCAACCAATATTTAATATATATACATTATTTCTAATTCAGTTATGGTGCAGTATCTTTGATAACGACCCCCTTTGGTTTCTTTTTTCATATATATTATACCATTATTTTCAGACATGACATCAGTTGGTTTGTGCCATCCTTGTCAAGATCAGGACAAACACGTGACTGGAGTGAAGTGGTGCCCAGAATGCGAAGTTAATTTATGTTCAGATTGTGTGTCCTATCATAAATCGTTCAAGACAACAAAAAGTCATAACTTGGTAGATATTAACGCCGCATTGGATGTTGCTGCAGAAGTATCTAAACAGCAGTACTGTATCCGACATGCCGAACTAAAAGTCGAGTACTTTTGCACTGCGCATGACGAACTTTCTTGTCACGCATGCCTCGCAGAAACACATAAGTCATGTGAAAAAGTTTTTGCTCTGGACATTGCTTGCAAAGATGTCAGCAGCCGTCTTTTGGATGACTCCGATAAAGAGATCAACTATATTGGG
>JAULBM010041711.1:0-10774 GCA_032357055.1 Geukensia granosissima | reverse complement strand
CATTTTTGCAGTTCATTACCTTGTTAGTGTATGTAGTATATTTAGAATATTTTTAAATTACGCGTCCTGCACCTGTGAGAATTGGTGGGTAATATACGTATGACGTAAGCAAAGATGGCGCTTCAAACGCGAGACTCAAATTGATAATTAAATTTATACGCTGGAGTACAATTTCTGTAAATTGAAAATTCATATCATAGAATTGATTAAATATTATCAACGAGATCTATTGTGTGTTTACGAAAAAAAGTTCTGTTAATATTTTCCTCAGAATTAGCAAGCGAAATTGAACGTTAGCTCTAATTTGAATAGAATATTATCTAAGCAGAAAGAATAATATAGGTTCTTAAACAAGTGAAAATTAGAGTGGAATATCTGCATGAAATATCCTCTACGATTGTAAGGAATTCCGTCTTTTTTCGAGAGAAAAGCGTCTTGCGTCCCAAATGTGCCTGTCCCAAGCCAGGAACCTCTAGTCCAGTGGTTGTCGTTATTTAAATAGACATTTATTGTTATTTGTTCACAATTTTTTCATGAATATTGTTTATGAATGGTATGGACTCCGGTATAAGATTAAAGTCTTAATAAGACTTGTTGAAGTTTAATTTCGACGGTTGTTTGGTGGATGGCTGTCTCCGGGACAATCGTGTCAGATCTCATACTTTTATATTAGAATATCTCACACATTATCCAAATCATCAATATGCATGAGTAATTTTTCCTGAAACCTACGTACACGAATCAAGCAATGGTTTGTAGTATACATAGTGTTGAAGACAGCCTTGCCATATTCTTTCGTCAGTAGGTTGTTTTCAAAGGTAAACGCACGGAAAGGGGACAAACTCTACAGAATAAGACTAATTATCAAAGTGTAAAAGGTTGACAAGGCGCATTCCTTATTTGTGATAAAAAATTAAACGTCTTCTAATCTTCTTCGGTAAGACAGAGTCAAAACAACAAGAACACTAAACAGAAAAAAAAACAAAACCGATAAACAACACAAACCGAGTAAAATAACAAAAATCCCAAAATCTATGAATTGAACTGGTTGATGGCTAGAAAGACAACCATTTTTTAACTTGAAAGCCATTGCTAATCGGATATATCTTTTTCTGTCCACGTATATCGTATCACGTATGCACATCACGAGGGATAATGTATAAAATCTATGATTATAATTTTCATCTTTTTCTTACATGCAAGTCAAGGCATTTCGGGGATAAGTAGATGAGCATGCCTAAACATCTTAACAGTAACTCTTTGATATAAAGCAATAGGAGATAACATACCACCACGGAAGTTATGACGAGTGCGTACAATAAAAATGTCAAAATTAGTTTGTTTTTGAATATTTTTTTTCAAATCAGAACAATCTGATTAAAGTATGACTTTGGTAAATTTGTTTCTTGTTCTCAAAACAAGATCTAAAGATTTTTGTTAAAATTTGTCATATAACAAAAATCTTTAAAATTCGAAAATAGCACGTTATAATACTTTCTTCATTTGAATTAATCAATAAATTAAATTTGTTTCTCTTGATGTATTACGTACGATAGTAATTTAGACATATATATATTACAATTATTATGGATATACCACACTTTTTTTATTTCAAGGTCAGGATTATTTGATTTTTAGAGAGGGCAATGGAACTTGCCTTTTCGGCACTATATTTTATCTCCGGCTTTCCTGACCTAAATAAAGTTTAATACAGGACTTTTTTCCCTAAATCATTTTTTTTCTAAATGTTAAATATTAGTCCAGACGCCACAAGCCCAACTTTTTAATATTTATCAAAATCATGGCGATAATGGAGAGTGAGAAAAATGTTTCGTAACTACACGGTCTTCTATTATCGTTGAAAACTTCCCGTTTCTGTTAGTCGGAGATTGCACTATGTACAAGTTTGTCGCTGTGAACTCTGTCGTCAGACACTCTTGATTACACTGCAAATTTGACAAAAAAAAAACAGCCTAAAAGGCTAGACTATGTTCAGAGAAAACGAAATTCTATCAGTCAATCTTTTTATTCGATTAAGCAGTCTGGTTTGATTTGTCTGTGCCAGATTCTCACGTAAACACAATAACTAATTACGTTAACAGTGCAGTCGTTTGCAGACACAAACACTTATCAACCATCCAGATAGATTTCGTGTAAACATTATGATAAAAACCTTGATGACACTAGATTGGAAATATAACTAATTCATTTGCGCTTAATTCCCCTAAGCGAAATATCGAACATTTGTTCGTATTGGCTAGTAAGCACTCTTTGACAGGTTTTGTCGAAACTTTAGTTTCAAACATGAAATCCATCTGCTACAAGGATATTTGTATCGAAAAATAGATGTATTTTTATATGCCTTAAGAATTTCTCTATACATGGCGTCATTATTTCCAGCATCTTTAGAAATTCAAATGAAGTAATATTTTTGGTCTGCTATAGTTTATATTGCTATAATCAGTTGTGTGTTAACAGTAGCTAGTCCCAGGTAAAACTCTGCATCAAAAAGTTAACTGTTTGTTGGATTGAAACCACAGTTGACTTCTTTAAGTTGAACATAAGCTTTAATCTAACA
This sequence comes from Geukensia granosissima, assembly GCA_032357055.1. Classification (NCBI taxonomy): domain Eukaryota; kingdom Metazoa; phylum Mollusca; class Bivalvia; order Mytilida; family Mytilidae; genus Geukensia; species Geukensia granosissima. The sequence goes on along the minus strand of JAULBM010041711.1, from coordinate 8,196 downwards.
AGAGGTTTGCTTATTTTTTCCGATCTGCCAACAACTGCATTTTGTTTGCTTGAAAAACAGTATCTAAGATTAACAAACAGCTTGATACTCTTGATACAACTTTTGTGAAGACCATTTGGTCCGAGCTAAAACTTTGAATTGATGGAAGAGGTTGCCGTTTACACAAAAAAAGAACTTTCTGTATTGGGTATTTATGGTAGGATGCATCTACCTAATTTTCAGTTTAAGAACTTTTTGTCTAATTTCTCTGTCGGACAAGAATCAATACAGATTTTAACTTGTCCATCATTTTAAATGAATATTTTTTCTTTAATTCTTTAGTAAAGAAATTCATTGCAGGTATATTTGTTTTTCTGGCTACTACTTCTGGTGGTTCAGATGGAAATTCTAGCTGGTATTCTCCCTTTTATTATTGTTGAGTTCCATCGTATGTCCATTACTTTTTGTCATTCCTCGTAAAATATATAAGAAGTCCTTTCACGATGCGGATATCAGATAAACAGCTTTAACAAGGCTTACCCTCGAGTTCGAGGTATTTCTTTGACAACTAATGGTTATTGTCATTTTTTGCTCGAGAAACTGTATTTGTAGGTTTTCATTAGAAAAAAGCATATGATTTGAAAAATTCTTCAGCTGATCTTATTTTTTATTCTTTGCCAATATATATATCTTTATTTCTCATAACCAATTTACAAAGGTACAGAGATTTTTCATTGTATATATAACATAATTACACATAAAAAAGAAGATGGAAGATAAAGGTGGTTCAAACTAGAAGACAAACATGCTTGTTTACAATTCTGATAAACATACACAGTTTACTTAAAACGGATACATTTTCCGAAGACATAAGATTTGAATATTTTACAACATTAGGTCTATTTCTATATATACTTTCTATATAAATTCTTCTTTCGTTTACAAAACTGGAACATTCAAACAGATAATGGAACTCGTCACCCAGTTCCCTCCCCTGGCATACATGACAAACCCGAAGATCTCTGTTAATTTTACGCCATCTCCCAACTTCTATAGGTAATTTATGATTGGTGGTTCAGAATTTGCATAGAGTAAATTCATCCTAATCATCTAAGGTTTCCAAGTATGACTCAAAGTTTAATCCCATCTTAAACAATTTATAATTGTCCCCCTTTAGTGAATTTTTGACTGATGAGTTTTATGTTTGTTTGAACTGATCAATTAAATTGTTTTTAATGGCAACCCGTAGCCAATCCTCGGAAATACAGTTTTGCATAGTCCATACATAAGACATTCCACAATCGTTCAGAATTGTGCGGATGTGATTTATCCATGAAAAGCAGTCTTCGTTTTGAAAGTTTTTGATATATAAAAGCCTATATAACAGCGACGAGATTTTAGAGTGTTTCCCTGAAATAAGTTTACACCAAAACGAAATCATTTTAACCTTTTAATATATCAACTTCAAGTGGATATCTGCCCAATTCCCCGTATATCATAAAATTTGGTGTTGATGCCTTTAAACGTAAAAGTAATTTGCAAAATTTTAAATGGACTCTTTCGATAACGTCATTTTTTACCAAATCCCCAAGTTTCACATCCATACAATAGAACTGGCTTAACAGTTTTATCGAAGAGATCTAGCTGACATTTAATTCATAAATTGTGTAATCTACCTTTTTTTAAAACTTCATACATAGCTTTCATACCTTTATTCACAAGTTCTCTTTTTGCTATTTTGAATTATCCGGATTTCGAAAAAAAACTATTCCAAGATATGTGAAGTTAGAGACAATTTCCAACTCTAAGCCACTGAAGGTGAATTTTAATTGTTTTGGTAGTCGTCCATTTGAAAATACTAAAACTTAAGATTTTTCAATGTTAACTTTGAGTTTCGATCCACTTCGACAAAATTCGCTAAAGAAATTCAGCTGGTTTTGCAAATCATCTTTTGACTCATCTAATATTACGGTATCGTCTGCATACAATAGAACAAAAAGTTTCATATAAATATCTAGTTCCTTCTCTAGTTCATCTGATAGTGATTTAAGGCCAATCGCATTTTTATCATTTAGGAATGATTCTAAATCATTCAAGTATAGCGAAAAGAGAAAAGGAGAGAGATTTTCTCCTTGGCGAACGTCGTTATTACAATAAAAAAAGTTTGATACATTATTATTGAAAACAATTCTGGATTAAATATTTTGTTACATACTATGAATTAGATTATACATTTTTCCATTTATTTTACTCATCAACATCTTGCACCATAGTCCTTCACGCCAAACTGTGTCAAAGGCTTTTCAAAATCTACAAATGTTACATACAGTTTTTTCTTTTTAAGTTTCAAAAGTTCGAAAAAAGAATATAATACAAACATATTATCAACAGTCGAGAAGCCTTTCCTAAAACCACTCTGGTTATTCTTCCTGTCCAGTCACAGGCCATTTAACAGATGGTCTTTTATCGAAGACGTGTTTGAGGTAGTTGAAGAACCATTCTGACGAATCCTCCTTAACTTTTTTCGTTCATATCCGTTACTTTTTGTTCAAGTTCTTGTTCTTGTTCCAGTGACCGAGCTTGACAGGGTAAAGCCAGAAAATGAGAAATCAATTGTTAATTCCCTGAAGTTCCGCGTCTTTAACGTAATATGTGGTGAAAATTTAAAGCCCTTAATCTAAAACCGTTAAAAGAACTTTTGTTAAAGTAGCAGCACTATCTCTGACAAAATGATTAAATTATCATATATTCAAGTAATCCATTGTCAAATCTTCTAAAGATTACTCAACGTTGTGGCATAAAAAAACTGGTAGCAATTTATAATAATGCCTTAAGTCACTTGCAGACGTTTCTATTCCTGTGATAAAGGTGTACGCAATCTATAAAATAACATTATTTTCATTAATAATGTGAATTAATTTCGACGACACTAGAGACGTTTCGAAGGTTTGATAGTTATTTCCGGCAAACAGGTTTTGTATTCCACTTTGAATTCTTTCTGAAATTTGTCAAAAAGTGTGACAAATTTTTATTTTAAACCATATCACCTTACTAGACTTTAGCATCAAAACATAGTCTGAATTGTCTTTATTATGAACACGTCATAAATAAAATATAGATTAAGACAGTCTGTTTTACCTCAAGTGTAATTGTTAACATCTTAATGGCAACATAACGACGAGACATTCATGATCGGGTAGTATGTTTCTCAAAGAGATAATTGCTAATTTTGTCGACAAACACTTTCCTGTTCACCAACATAAGCTTCTTCAATAATGTCTTAAGAGTCTTGGACCAAAACAATACGTCTTTGCTCGGCTGGTTCAGTGACATTTTAAGTTTCTTTTTACAAAAAATCTATTTCTATCATTTGATTTCCCATTTGTCATAGAGACTTGGAAAGCGTCCTTTTTGGCCTCGGAAAATTTTGTACCTTTTGTTTTTGGTGGAATTTTGAGGTGCTGCCATTTGATCAGTGTTTCGGGGGTATTCAACCGTTTACTTGAATTGCCACTGACAAAAACAGCTAACGTTTTCAGCTTTCATTCATTTATTCTACAAACCAAATGATATTTTTCAAAACACCTTAAAAAATCTCATAAGTTTTATCAGAAACCTGGGAATAAACGAAAATGGGACAATTTTGATTTCACCAGAAATAGAAACGCAACAACTGACGTTTGTCGACCCTGTTTCCGATTGTGAACGTAAATATATGTGTGTTGTCAAGTGATTCTATGCAATATATATATTCGTCACAAGGTGAGGGATTCCAACCTTGTCGGAATCTAGATTTGGAGTGCGGTCTCATTGCTCAAGTCTCGTTGATATGTTCTATAATTTTACGTTTGTACCTACAGAATAAGATTACCTTTATTATATGTATCGACATAGATTATATAAGTTATTCTTATTATAGCATGAGTATGCTAAAAATACATATGTTTATGTTTTGTATTTTTTCTAGCTATCTACATCTATGTATTAAAACATATTTATCAAAGAAAATCGCAAAATTCATAAATCATTATTATGTCAATATATATCTGCAAAGCTTTTACTAAAACACCATGGGGCGATATAGTCATGTTTTTTTATATTTTTTTAGCATGCGTATTTTTTCCATCGATTGTGTTTTTTTCAAGAACTTTGATAGAGTGAAGAAAGTTTGTTAAAAGGTCTCAAGAGTCCAGTTGTTGAATTACCTTTGATTTTTAGCTTTGTAGAATGAAGAAAAAACGCAATAAACAGAAGTACAAATCAATAATTTCCCCGAGCATGCACTTCACATAGTAGTACCGCAGTGAATTAGTTGTAAGTTTTAATTGAATATTTGGTTTGATATCGTTAATTATATCACTAATTTACAGATGTTTCCAGGTAGAAACGCATATCTAACTAGATTATTTAAATAAATAAAAACTTGATATTATGATATTAAATTATGGTAACATTTTTCGTCGACTTAACACGCACGTAAAAATATATGAAAAAAAAGCGAATTTAAAGACTATTCTCTTAAGCTTGAATATCACAAACGATGGCTTAACTTCTGTAGTTTATATGCAGATTGTGTTTTAAATTTTTCAGATTAAATTCTGTTTCTGAATATAAAAGCAAAATTTTCCCTGTTTACGCGTATTTAAATCGCTGGTAGAGCTTTTACATTTGAGTCCGATTTCTTCACGTGAAATTCATGTTAATTGAGTTTCACGAGAATTTCACTTGATTTGACCCCTAATCCGTATCCATTTGTATTTAACGTTATATTCCCCTTTGAGTGGTTTTTTTTGGAGAAAATTTTACGTTAATTCATTTGAAGGCTATATTAACATTGAATTTTATGTTAACACTCTAACTTGAAGGCTATATTAACATTGAATTTCACGTTAAATCTCTAGGAGTCTAATTTACCCTAATGATAGTTTTACGTTAAAATCACTTTCCTGAACATAGTTTTGTTTTGTAATGATTTTAGAATAACTGACGAAGTTTTTATTAGCAAGAAAAAAATTTATCATCATTTAATGTGAAGATGATTATACATTAATCGTTTGGTGAACTTTAAGAATGGGCGGGAGATTTAGATATGGCATAAAACTTTGTATCAAATTAATTTCCAGAGTATATTGTAGAAGAAATAAAATTTTTTATCAAATAGCGTTAAGGGTCATTGAACGTTTAGCTGTCTTTTGGAAGGTTGAAAATTCTGACGAAGACGTAGTTGCCAGTAGTTACGTGACCAAATTTTGACCTTTCTGTCTTAATCGTCTTATGTCCTATATATTAATTTTCGTTCTTAGGTTAGCGGCCATCTTGAGTGCAGCTGTACCATGCAGGTTATTTCTCAAAATAATGTGGCACGTTACATTTTCTTGCCATCGGCAGAGTCTTCAGCTCACTTAGGATAAAAAAGATTGTATAACACGAAAATTTGATTCATTTAACAACAAATCGTTCCTCCATGGTATATAGTAAAATCTCGATCTGAATCTGAATTTTGACATTGCTGACCATCTGTCTAGATTTCACCTCGCTCAACCATCCACTCTAGATCTCTCTGCCTGTCGACATTTAAGTCCTGCTTCTTCCTCCTATGAACAGGATAAACCTAGTCAGCGAACCGGTTCTTCATTCTTAACATTCTTAATATTTCTTGATTTCTTCATAAAGCTTTTCAGTGCGTCGAAAATTTACCGTTATATGATTTTTGTTGTTAGTTTGTGTGTCCTTTAATGATTTTGTTTTCTTTACTTAAGAATAATGGTTTGTTTAGTTTTGTTCATTTTGTTGACATTTGGCAGTAAATTGTTGATACAACGTGATACTCTTGTAGCATTGATTCGCCTTAAAACATTAATCAGTTTTATATTGATTGTGCATTTTAATTTGTAACGGAGAACTAACCTCTAAAAATTTAACAATTTTAAATAATAACGAGCGAGAAATTACAAATACATTATCAATTTTCGATTACATTTTACCATAATTTGAATTAAAATGGAAACATCTCTTTCATAGCAAAAGATTCGATTTCCCTCCTCCTATGCAGGGAGATAACTCAACATTCACTAACCAATTTTATTCTTGCTTATAGCAAATGTTTGGTATGCAAATCGATTGAATGCTTAAACTTTTATAATTTCATTCCTTTAGAGAGAGACCGCTTTCCAAATACCAGAAAAAAGATGTAGTTTACAAATATAAATGTCTCCACAAGGTCTTCAACAAGTATGAATAAGCACTCCCAGTGCAAAGCTCCCAATCGCCCAAATAAATAAAACATGTATAAGTAAAATACTACTTATATTACTCTTACCTGAATTTTATCAAAAGTACATGGAACGACATTTAACACAACGACAAACTTATGAACACAATTAATTGGCTTGGGACAGGCACACAATACACGTATTGGGGCCCAACCTGTTAATTGGAATGCAAATTCTCTACCGATCAGCGATCAAAGGAAAAAAATCAAAATTACGTATTATATTTTCAAGTTGGATTATCTTAAATTATTTTTTTTTCATTTATTTCTCTAAGATTGTGCTTGGGATCCATCCAACCAGTCATTTTGACTTTCATGGAATCTCAAGTCACAACACAAAACACTATGTGCATAGGCAAAGATTAAGGATATTCGCTGCTGATATTAAAAATAACAAGGATTTCAAAAACTTATGATTGCTTATAAGATCTTTCATATTTGTACAAAATAAGGTTGGGATAGCTATACAGTGCTGACCTGTTTGAACCTGTCATATGCGTTTACGCCAATAAATATGATTAATCATTACATTATTATTAAACTTGCATTATTATAATGAACGTAGCATGCATATACAGTGCAAATCTATTATAACCTGTCACTTGTACCAAATGTTTTACGTTCATGTGAGGGTAGAATATAATTCATTAAATTGTCCTCATATCCAATCTACGTCAGATACACATATAAGGCATTCACTACATTCCTATAAAGACAAAAACAGACTGTATCTATAGGTTAAACAAAAAATTAAGCAAACACAATATTAGGCTCTTGTTTCCTAGTTTAGGAATAAGGAATTGAGTCATACAATGCTGTGATCCGAGGAATGGGGAGGTTGTTCAATTGTTCAATGACATTGCCCTAACCAACAGTAAAGACAGACATAAACAAGAGAATACATATTTCTATCCAGTCACGATGTTCAGATTAACAATATGTCGTTATTAAATACATATAAAGTAAATGCTGTTTCATGCAGGAAATATGCATCAAATTACTACGCTAATATGAAATAATGAATAATCAATATCGATTCGTTTTGTATTACTAATTAATTCCAAAGTACAAGCTGATTTGAAATAATGACATTCAAAATTCAATGATCTGTTTATTTAAATTTGATTCGTTACGAATAATTATCGAACAGCCTTTTTAATTATTAAATTCAGTCAGTGTTTATTAACCGAGAAATTTCCAGGAATTTTTATCAAATTGTAACAGTGAGCCAGGGGAGAGTCCACTTTTGAAAATGCGAAAATGATTTTATATATTATTTTATATATTTGGCAGATCCCATTCTCCAAAAGTCAGATCCACTGATGAAGGATTTAGTGTAGGCAAATGGCCCCCTTTTCCAAAAGTTGGATCAACATCTGTGGGATATATATTTTTGGTTCAGAAAATGAAATAAAATTTGACAAAATCAGATTTTTGTACTTTCATACGCCTTGAATCGGACATAATTTTTCCTTAATTTTTCCCAATGATTTATTTAATGAAAAATCAAGATTTTTTTTACGTCTAATGGCCAGTAGTTTCACCCAGGACAGAAATGATTAAAGACATAGTCCATCATTTCATGTTGAAAAGTTCGCCCCTTATACAGATTTGTTTTCAAACTTCGATCCAAACCGGTAAAATCAGTAAAGGTCCTGACAGAACAGATACTGAAAAAATCCCTGGGCACCGGAGCGGTTTCCAGGGCTCGACACACCGAGCTGACCCAGCGCGAACCCCAGGTAGCGGATACGGGAGGCCCTCTCGTTCAGGGGTTGCCAGGTTTTAATACGAAAAGCCTGGTCGTGGACCATAGTGGGTAACCTTTTTGGAGAATGCCACGCTCCTTGCACGTAAAAGACCCCTTTTTAGTTTTCGAAAAAGAGCAGGTTAATGCCGCTACAAAAGGCTAAATTTTCCGTCCCTACCCATCACTCCCTTTTTCC